>JAJHZJ010000260.1:2775730-2953729 GCA_023548195.1 Bettongia penicillata ogilbyi | reverse complement strand
ACACTTCTATTTATCAATTCTTTCTATAGATGCAAATAGTGTCTTCCTTCATACTTCCTTTACAGTCAATTTAGGTATTTATAATAAAGACCTGGTTTCTAGTGTAATCACTCTCTGGAAATATCCATGTCAACTTGGACAAGTTATTCAACTTCAATTTCTTCTTCTAGAGCTGTAGAATAAAAGAGGTGATGAAAAATTAAGTTTATCATTCTGGGATTCCACATCTAATCTCTTATCCTTTAATACTCTACTTTCTGAAGTAAGAGACAGTAAACTATGGCTCATAATAAAAATATAAAAAGCATTTTGGGGCCATGGATTATAGAAAAAGTAAATAGATGACTGTGAGCTGTAGGTTTCCATCTCCTGTTCTAAAGAGTCTCTACTCTCATAATATTCTGTATTATAATGGCCCTCATATTTCTAGATTCTTTTGTTCTAACACTGCATGCTTTCAATTTCTTTCCAGTCCTAAATTTCATGGATTCTGTAGCACTAAGTACAGTTTTAAATGTAAAAGAAATATAAAGCATGTACCTGGCAATCTATTTGAGGAGATAAGACTAACACTGGGAATAATGTATGGTAGTATATACTTAAATGACAAAAATAAGGAGGACAGAGAAAATCAAAGTTTTTAATTGTATTCAAGTATGAATGACCATCTGTCAGGAATGTTATGGATGGTATTACTGTATTGGGCGAATTGTGGACTAGATGCTTCTAACATTCTCTATTCCTCAAAGGTTCTATAATTTAGAAGATATTCATATAAATATAGATAGCCACAATATAGATTCTTCTATCTATCATCTATGTTTTATAGAAGTTCAGAGGAGGCAGAGATCAGTGAAGGCTAAAATTATCAGGAAAGATTTCATGTCGCTGAAAAGCCTGGATTTGACTCTAAAAGTTTGGAAAATAGAGAAACTGTTGAAAAAGTAATCTGTAATATATATGGATGAGCCAAATCCCAAGCCTCACACAGGAAATTCTCATGTGTGCAGAATGTTCAGATTAATTAAATATGTGTGACATAAGACACAGCTTTTATGCAAACTTTCTGAGGTGGAATTGCGTGTTTCATAGGCACTCATCAAGTATGTAATGAATTAAAGTGAATTAGCAACTAGGTCTGTCTATGCAATGAATGGGCTGCTGTGTGAAGTAGTGAGCTCCCCATTAATGGAAATGTTTGGGCAGAGAGTAAGTGATTATCAGACAGGCTTATCATGGGAAATCTCACCAATGGTCATTATTTTGGACTAAATAACCTTTAAGTCTCTTTCCAACTCCGAGATTCTATCACACTCTGAATAATTAAAGAGGAGGGCAGGGGGTTCTGATTGGTAGGAAGAATATAAACCAGAGCCTAGAGGTCAAAATTGGTCATGGCTTGTTGATGGGGACAATAAGAAGAGAGAGAAGAAGAGGAGAGGAGAGGAGAGGAGAGGAGAGGAGAGGAGAGGAGAGGAGAGGAGAGGAGGAGAGGAGAGGAGAGGAGAGGAGAGGAGAGGAGAGGAGATGTTAGAAACAAGTACTCAAGCTATAGGATGATGTCATATTTTGGGGGTCCTTAAATGCCAAGCATACATTTAGGTTTTATGCTGTAGAAAAGAGAATAAACTTTGACATTATCCAGAGGTTTAGATATAGCCTATGACACTAACATAACTGATGGCTAACCTGTTGACAGCACTGTTAGTCATTAAGTAGAGTGGAGGTAGAATATTTACGGTTGGTTTTGCATTGAATATATTCTGACTTCTTAGCATCTATATTAAGTCTTACAATTCTACCCAACTGAAAGATCCTTTAAAACACATCCATCCAATGCCACTCCAAAAGAAGGAAAGAATAGACTCTTCTATGCCAAGGAAATATTACTGATTGTGCCTACTTTGATCCTAAAATCCACATCTCTGAAGAATAATAGCTATGTTAACAGCTCTAAAACTGTGCGTACCCTTTGACCCAACAATAGCCACATTTAGCCTATATTCCTGTAATAGTAATTTAAAGAAATCTTTCTTTTTCATTAATAGGCCCATGGGACTTGACTGGGTCACATGAGTCTGAGTCATATGGAGTCTGGTGGGAGGAGTTTGCTGAATGGGTAGAACAGGAAGGGTAGAACAGGAAGAGATGGAGCTAGAGCAGAGGTGAGAGGAAATTAGTGAGAGAGCAGTCAGACTTGAAGGATGCAGGTAAGCCCATAGCTGGCTATGGGTGTGAAAAGGTCATTTTGTTTAAGGGAAACCTGTTTGTGATTTGTTTAATGGAGCTGGTTTGTGGGAAGCCTAGCAGGGGGAAGGCTTGGGGATGGTGTTGTTCTCTGTATTGTTATTGTATATAGATTATGATGGATTTGACTCTCTGGTGTCTGAATAGATGTTTTGGATCTGTCTTCCATGTGGAGAGTCTATGGTGTTTTGCGATTCAGAATTGTGCCAGGATTTCATGGCCACTGTAGGCATTGTGAATATTGCAATGGTACTACAATACCAAAGAGAACAAAGAAAAAGCAAAAGGAACTATTTGTACATAACTATTTATAGCAGCTCTTTCCATCAATTGTTGAGTGACTAAATAAGTTGTGGTTTGTGATTGTGATAGATTACTATTCTGCTATAAGAAATGAGGACCAATTTGGTTTCAGAAAAAAAAATCTAGTAATATATAGCAGGGGAGAGGGGAGACTAGAAGTGTTTGTGGGGTTCTCTCTCCTTCTCCCTTCCCAAGCCACAGTAATAAACAGGAGGAACAAGGCACATGTGGCTGAAGCCTTGGAAACTGAACATGGTCCTTCCATGAGCCCAGCCCTGCTTAGCATCTGCTGCAGCCTCTGCCCCTCTGTACCACATCATCAGGTTGACTGCTTTTAAGTTGCAAAAATTGCTATTAGAGAAGTACCCATCCTGCATACAATGATAAACCAATATATGAGACTAATGGAAAAAAAAAAAAAAACAAATATCACAATGAATGCTATTTTTGCAAGTCCATTAAGGAGAAGAGAAGAGTCCAAGGGGCACACTTTGGCCAAGATACCAAGGAGCTTACCCAAATAACAACATGAATTAATAGGAGAGAAGGCTCACCACTAATGTACTCTTTCAGCATCCTTTTCTTCATCAATCCCCATCTTATGGCATGACACACCAGCTGATCCATTAGTTTGTTATTTGGGATGATTGGAACAATATCCTTACTCTTGCTGCTATCTGTTTTGCTGCCCTTATTCTCATCTCAGCATTCTATGGCAACAAGGAGGAGAATTCAACTATGCCCACCCACTTGCTGAGGGGAAAGGCATAACAAGGCAGAGTGCTACAATGTAGTAGCATTTAGTCAAAGAACTAAAGAATAGTGGGGCAGGATGCCAGCATGTGGATGGGGTTACATCAGCCTAGAATTAAAAGGAAGTAGAATCTACCTGGGACATCTATCTAGTCTCTGTAAGGTTACTTGGGGCAAGGACAGAAACTAGTGTTCAGTGAATTCCACAATGCAGGAGGGGTCTGAAACACCTTTGAGGTTTAAACTCTGTTGTATCTGTCATAAAATGGGAATTGAAAAATGAACAATAAACGAATATAAAGAAAAGAAAAATCTGAAATTGGTGAAGATCTTAAAAGAAACAAAATTAAGCTAAGAATTCAAAACACATGCAAATAAATCAAAAAGAAAAATATTTAAAATGGAGTAAAAGATGGTCACAAAGACCTCCAAATATTGCAAAATTAAGAAAATTGAACCAATACTAATTTAGAACCCTATTTATGCCCAAGAGAACATGAAGATATAGAAGGATGTTCCATTGTGATTCAAGAGAAAAAAATAGAAATCTTGAGAGAATTTGAAAGGAAACAAATGACTTATACAGAAGTAATTAGAAGAGCAGAAGACTTGAATCTGCTCTGACAGATAGGGGTAGAGTTCTTGAGCAAAAAGATGATAAAGAGGTTCATGGGGGGAAAATGGCCAATTTGGTTACATACAGTTTGTGAGTAAAACCAATTCAGTAAAATTAGAAGAGAAACAGGGAATGGGAGGGAAGGATTTTTGCAATTCTCTGATGAAGGATCTAATTTCCAAGATATATAGGGAACTTAATCAAATTTATAAGAAAAAGAACCATTTTCCAAGTGATTGATGTTTCAAGGATATGAATAGATAGGACTATGAACTGATCCAACCATTCTGGGAAGTAATTTGGAACTATGCCCAAAGTTCTTTTACATTGTGCATGCCCTTTGACCCAGTGATACCACTACTGGGTATATACCCAAAGAGATCAAAGAAAGAGGAAAATGACCCATTTATAGCAGCTCTTTTCATGGTGTCAAAGAATTAAAGAAGGGGTGCCCATCAATTGGGGAATGACTGAATAAGTTATGGTAATGAATGTAATAGGATATTATTGTACTGTAAGAATTGATGAAAGAGTTGTTAGAGAAATCTGAGAAGACTTGTATGATGAAAGTGAAGTAAGCAGAACCAGGAGAATGATTTATATAATGAAAATATTGTAAGCTTAAGTAACTTTGACAGATTTAAGTAACTCTGATCAATACCATAATCAATCACAGTTCCGCAAGACTCATGATGAAACATATTATTGACCCGAGGTAAGAAAGGGATGGATCCAAGAGTGCAATTTGAGGTTTAGGCATGTGATTCTTTTTGTTTGTTTGTTTTTGATATGGCCAATGAAGAAATTTGCTTTGCTTGATCTTATGTGTTTGATTTGGTGTTTTTTTTTTCTTTTTCTCAAAGGGGGTAGTTGTAGAGAGAGATGAGAGGAAGAGAATTTGAATCTGAAAATAAGACTGAACTTTTAAAATTAAAATGAATGATTTAAAAAATTCTGTGACAAAAATGCATTTCCCAATATATTATCCTTGTAAGAATAAGCCTCAGTCAGTCACTCATAAACTTTAGAATAAATGTAAAAAAAAGACTTATAAGAACTTATTCAAAGTAAAGTAAATAGAGCCAGAACATTGTGCACAGTAATAGCAATAATTTAATGGTCATCAGTTGTGAAATACTTAACTACTCTGATCAATAATAATGATCCAAAGCATTCCAAGGACTTGTGGTGAAAAATACTATCCACCTCCAGAGAGAGAGAAGTGATGAAGTCTGAATACAAATTGAAACATAATACTTTCACTTTATTTTTCTTTTTGTAACATGACCAATATAGAAATATGTTTTGCATGATTTCACATGTATAATTGATATGACATTGTTTGCATTCTCAATGGGATGGGAGGGAAGGAAATGACTTCAGAACTTAATTTTTTTTAAAGAATGTAAAAAATAAATAAATAATAAATTTATTTTTGAAAAAGAATCATAGAATTACTTTTACCTCTATAAAATTTACCCCTTAACAGTCAATTCAGCTGATAATGCTTCTTTTTGAAACCTTTCCTGATTCATAGGCTGAATGTGTTTATAGAATCCTATAATTTAGTGCTCAGTGGGAGTGGAGAGGTTATCTGATGCAAACACCCCATTTTATAGATGAAGAAACAGAATCATGGGGGGAAGTGACTTCTCTAAGATTAAACTAATTATGAATAGCAGAGCTAGGGTTTAATACCAACTCCCTTGCCCCTCTACAGTTCTCCTAGAGCATTCTATCTGATCCAGTCCATTGCCCTCTACATGCTCTACCTTGTAGTCTATTTGTTTGACTACACTCTCTTGCCTGTCTGTTATCTATTGTAAGTTTCTTGGGGTCATGATTAGATCATTTTCATCTACTGGAACTGATCTATTAAAAATGAAACACATGCTGAACAAGTTTTGGAATGGCAGAATCCACTGAGAGACAGAATATGGCTCATTTCCAGCCCAGGATAGCTGAAGAGTCAATGGGAAGGATCTGTTGCACAGGACTGGAGGAGCGCAGAGTGCAGAGTGTACAGGTTTTACCAGCACAGACTTTGCCATAGCAAAGCTGAGGCAGAACTGCTGGGGTCAGCTGAAGCAGCAACAGCACTGCAGATTCTCAGACATATCAACCCAGGAAAGGAGTCCAGTGAAAGTGAGTGAGAGAAAAGCACAGCACCCTAGGTAGCAGCAGCAGTGCTGCTGAGAATATTAGCCCACAGATAAAAAGTCTATAAGTCATATACTTGAACATCTGTAAGCCAAGATGGCAGAGTGATCTGCAAATGCTCTACTTCTCCCCTTTTTAGCCTTGAAAAACCCAGAGACTCTTTCCCCAGGAAAAATCCTGGAACAGTGGGATCAGTTGGAGGGATAAACAGTCTCTTAGCCAAAGAGGCTAGGAAAATCGCAAAGGGGGGGTGGTCCCTCTTGCTGTGACTGAGGGGGACCAGTGCAGGACCAGAGCTGTCCCAGACAACCACAATTCAGCAAACAAGGAGGGGATCCTGAGCCCCGGGGGAAGGGGGGATGGAGCCCACAATCTTCAACATCAGGATCCCAGATGTGCCTTTGCACAGCCAGGGGAGAAGACACCACTGCAGATAGGGTTCACAAAGCACTGAACCTGCCTGTGCTCTAGCTCAGGAGAGAAGACCTCCTGTAACCAGACCACCCCTCCCTCACACCTCACCCAGTGACTTCCAGGATAAATCCAGGGAAACTCAGAAAGACTTCACTTGGCCTCTGCTTTGGCATACCAGACAGCTCAGCATCAGGTAAGCAGCAGCATTCTAGCTCCTACCTGAAAGAACCAGAAGCCACAATACACAAAGCCTCAAGTTTCCAGAACAAGAAATGCGGGATAGAGTCTTCTATACCTCAGAGTCAGAGATCCACTCTAAAAGCCAGGAAAAGAATGATCATCATGAGTAAGAAGCAAACCAGAGAAGACCATAGAAGCTTACTACGGGGACAAGGACCAAAACAAGAATACCAAAGAGACCAGCATCAAGACTGTACTCCCATATGAAACCTCAGAAGAGAATATGAAGTAGTCTCAAGCAAAAAGAGCATCCTTGGAAGACCTCAGGAAGGATTTTAAAAGTCAAATTAGAGAGGTCAAAGAAAAATTGATTAATCATTTTTAAAATATGAGAAAAAGAATTCACATAAGAATTTTAAAAGAAAATCAGAGAAAGGGATAGAGAGACATAAAACCTAACTGGAACAACTGGACAAATGGAAAAGGAGATGGAAAAGTTAGCTGAAGAGAACAATTTATAAAAAAGTAGAATTGGGCAAGTAGAAGCTAATGACTCTTTGAGACATCAAGAATCAGTCAAACAGAATCTAAAGAATGAAAAAATGGAAGAAAATGTGAAATATATTATTGGAAAAACTACTGACCAGGAAAATAGATCCAGGAGAGAAAATCTAAGAATTATTGGTCTACCAGAAAGCCACAATGAAAAAAAAAAAGAGCCTGGAAAATATATTCCAAGAAATGGTCAAGGAAAACTGCCCTGAGATCCTAGATCCAGAGGGCAAAATAGTCATCAAAACAATCCACTAATCAACTACAGAAAGAGATCTCAAACAGAAAACATCAAGGAATATTGTGGCCAAATTTCAGAACTATGAAGTAAAGGAGAAAATACTGAAAGTAGCCAGAAAGAAACAATTCAAACAGCAAGAAACTACAGTCAGGATCACACAGTACCTTGCAGCTTCTACATTAAAAGATCAGAGTAATTGAAATATGATATTCGATAAGACAAAGGAGCTGGGACTACAACCAAGGATCAATTATCCAGCAAAATTGAGTATAATATTTCAATCAAAGAGATGGATATTCAATGAAATAAGGAATTTCCCTACCTTCCTAATGAAAAGACCAGAGTTCAATAGAACATTTGATCTTCAAATACAAGTCTCAAGAAAGGCATACAAAGATAAACAGGGAAAAAAACCTCACAACTTGTTATTCAATATGGGTAAATAGTTTACATCCCTATAAGAGAAGATGACACTTGTTAATCTTGAGAATTGTATATTTATTATGATATTTAAGAGAAAGAGAGAGGATATAAATCAATGTGATGATAAAAATGTGATTTAAGGGTGCGAAGGGATTGTAATGAGAGAAGTGAAAAAGAGGAGAAGTGAAAAGGTAAATTACATCACAGGAAGAGGCATAAAAACAAATTAAAGTAGAGGGAAAGAGGGGAGAGAGATGAGCACTTTTTGAGATTTATTCTCATCTAATTTGATTCAGGAAGGGAACAACAAAATCAATTAAGTATGGAAATCTATCTAGCCCATAGGCAGTAGGAGGAGAAAGGGGAAAGAAAAGGGAGGGGAGGCTAAAAAGGTGGGAAGAAACAGCAAGGGGAAAGGGGAAATAAAGAGAGGGGGGCTGATAGAAGGGAGAGAAGATGAAGAGGTGGTGGTCAAAAACTAAAGTTCTATTGTGAAGGGGAAGGGAAAAGTGAGAACTAAAAGCATAAATGGGGGAAAATAGAATGGATGGAAAGATGCAGATACTAATCATAACTGTGAATGTGAATGGGATGAACTCTTCCATAAAACAGAGATATATAGCAGAATGAATTGAAAAACAAAATCCAACAATATGTTGCTTACAAAAACACCTATGAAACCGGGGGATACACACAGGGTAAAGGTAAAAGGTTGTAGCAGAATATATTATACTTAAGCTGATGTAAAAAAAAAAAAGCAGGAATAGCTATCCTAATCTCAAACAAAGCAAAAGCAGAAATAGGTCTAATTAAAAGAGATAAGGAAGGAAACTATATCCTGCTAAAAGGCACTGTAGACAATGAAGCAATATGATTACTAGACATATATGCACCAAGGGTATAGCATCCAAATTCTTAGAGGAGAAGTTAAGGGAATTACAGGAAGAAATAGAGAGCAAAACTATAGTAATAGGGGACCTCAAACTAGCCCTCTCTGAACTTGATAAATCTAACCTCAAAATAAACAAGAAAGAAGTAAAGGAGGTAAATATAACTCTGGATAAGGTAGGTATGATTGATCTCTGAAGAAAATTGAATGGGGATAGAACAACAAATCATGGAAACAATCAATAACTTCATTCAAGAGAATGATAATAATAAGACAAGCTACCAAAACTTATGGGATGTTGCAAAAGTAGTTCTTAGGGGAAATTTTATATCCTTTAATACCTACATGAATAAGATAAAGAAACTAGTTAAAGGCCTCATTTCTAAAATATGTAGAGAGTTGAGTCAAATTTAGAGGAATGCAAGTCATTCCACAATTGATAAATGGTCAAATGATATGAATAGGGAGTTTTCAGAGGAAGAAATTAAATCTATCCCTAGTCATATGAAAAAATCACTACGCATCAGAGATCATTCTGAATGACTATTGATTAGAGAGGTGCAAATCAAAACAACCCTGAGGTACTACATCACACCTAGCAGACTGACTAACATGACAAAACAAGAAGATGGTAAATGTTGGAGAAGATATGGGAGAATTGGAACACTGATTCATTGTTGGTGGAGATTTGAGCTAATCCAACCATTCTGGAGCAATTTGAAACTATGCGCAAAGGGCTACAAAAATGGGCATATCCTTTGACCCAGCAATATTACTTCTTGGACTGTATCCCAAAGAAGTCATAAAAATGGGAAAGGGTCTCGTGTACAAAATTAATTATAGCAGCTCTCTTTGTGGTGGCCAAGAACTGGAAATTGAGGGGATGCCCATCAATTGGGGAATGGCTGAAGAAGTTGTGGTATATTAATTTAATGGAATACTATTGTGCTGTAAGAAATTATGAAGAACAAGACTTCAGAGAAGCCTGGAAGGACTTATATGAACTGATGCTGAGGGAAAGGAATGGAACCAAGAGATCATTGTACACAGTAACAACCCCAGTATAGTAGGAATTTTTCTGGTAGTCTTAGCCCTCCACAGCAATGCAAGGACCTAAGATATTCCCAAAGGACTCCTGAGGCAAAATGCCATCCACATCCAGAAAAAGAACTATGGAATTGATGAAGCAGAATATTTTCTCTTGTGTTATGTTTTATTTTGTTTGGGTTTTTCTCATGGTTTCTCCCATTCGTTTTAATTCTTCCTTGGAACATGACTAATATGAAAATGCGTTTAATGAAAATGTATGTGTAGAACCTATATAATATTGCATGCTGTCTCAGGGATGGGGGAGGGGAGGAGGAAAAACTCCAAGACTTATGGAAGTGATTGTACAAAACTGAAAACAAATAAATTTTTAAATATTTTTACATTTAAAAAAAAAATGAAAGGCATGCTTCAATTAGGTTTCTTTTTTAATGAAGAGATTTCCCACAATAGAAATTCTGTATCATGACCAAATTCTATATTTCTGTCATATTTAAATATCCTTAGTATCAAGCACTAGGTCATGCAGTGATGCAATGCTGGTCATAGAATCAGGAAGACTCATCTTCTTGAGTTCAATTCTGGCCGCAGACACTTATTAACTGTGTGACTGTGAGCAAGTCACTCAATTCTGTTCGCTTCAGTTTCCTTATCTAGAGAAGGAAATGGCAAACCACTTCAGTATCTTTGCCAAGAAAACCCTAAATACACTTATGAAGGGTTAGACAATACTGAAAAATGAACAACTTCTATAAACAAAGCACTAAACAAATTTCTGAAAACGTGTTTGATTTAAAGCTAAAATGGATCTTATTTATGGTTTAGTCCAACACCATGATTTAATAGATAAAAGAACCAAGAGTCAGAAAATTAAGTGACTTGCCTAAGCGCACTCAAATAGTAAGTGAAAGAACCAGGATTAGAATTTCCTGTAGTCCTTCCAATGCTCTATGATGGAAAAGATTTCTATAGGAGATACAGTGGAATGGAAGGGTAGAGAAAGTTAGATGAGAGGCTTAGGGAGGAGTTTAATATTTAAAGAGTTGATCATTAGGCAAACCATTCAACCCCACTCTCCAGAACTGACCTCAGCCATCTTATGTAGCATGAGTCTTCAAGCCAGGTGATACTTCAGACAGCAATTCAGCGGGAAGACAGTTCCCAGGAGGAAGTCATGACAGTCATGCAACCTTGGATGTTGAAAGTCAGGGACTAGGTAAGAGAGCAATTTGATTGGGTGGTAGGACACATTTACTTTGGGGGATAAAATTACTCCTTTTTCCCCAATTTGCCTCCCAAGACTTTCATAGTTGAGACAGCTTCAACTGTCCACTCTTAATTCTTGCACTGCTTCATCATTTTATATCACAAAATTTTGTACTTCTCATATGGTATTTTAATTTTTTTGTATTTGTCTCTTTACATATATTATCTTCCTTTATATTAAGTCAGTGACTATAATTGACATTTAATGTCACCTAAACATAATAAGAATTCATAAAATAATTTTCATCTGTGATCCTATAATTGCTGACATAATAAAATGCATAAAAGAGATAAGTAGAATTTCTGAGTGCCATGGATGCTGAACTACAAAAAAAACAGATGAAAGAGTTTCCCTATTCATGGTGAAGTTCTTCAGATGTTTTCTTTACAAATTACATGGTACTGAGTTCATCAAGCCTCAGAAGGCTACAAGGTTTCCTCCCTGACATTCAAAAGAAATTGCCCCAGTAATCCATTTGAAAAAATGGTCAGAGATTGCATATCTCCAGTGTATGGCATGCAATCGAATGGGAGACTATGAATTCCACTTATCAATATAGAAAACCTTGAAAAAGATCTTCATGTGAGCAATGAGGTGGGTCCAAGTATTCAGCTATTATTATTATTTAATAACTAAATTTATCTAATTTGATTGTAATATTAAATATTCAATCATTAAAATTATTCCTATTCAGTAGGAAGATAATAGATTAGATGAAATTCAAAGAATTCAATCATGCTTTCAAGGATGTCTGCCACAAAAAACTCATTTTTTTTTTAAAACCAACATTCTCCTAGTGATCATATATGGCTGAGAATCTTAGAAACCTCACAATTTCAGACAGGGCAGTGCAAAGACACCTAATAGATATAGGTACTCTACAACATATTATGAGCTATTTCCTGTATACAAGAAATTAAAGAGAAAACATCATTGAAAATAAGTATGACCAAAAATGGACAAGCTAATCATGGACTGAAAATGGATAGATCACCCAAGGGATCCATGATATGCTATGGGTCAATTTCTGTGGGAAGCATAGAGAATGATATAGGGTGAGAAATTTGGGAAGAGTTTCAACACATATTAAGGGAAGTGTAATCAAATTGATGTGATCATGTCTCCGTTGAAGATTTAAAGGGACTCACATTTCTATAACATGCTTAGCTTATAAAGTGATTTCATCATTCTTTGACAGGTTAGATGATGCAAGAAAAAAATTTGTTTTCCAAATTAGAAAACTAGAAATCAGAGAGGTGTGACTTGTCGGTGTTCATATAACTAGTAACTGTGATTCAAAGGTAAGTCTCTTTATTCATATCTAGTACTCTTTCTTGTGACCTTGAAAAGCTCATCTCAGATCTCTGGGGTTTCTCAGTCAGTGGTTAACTAGAGGGGGTTGAATTAGAATTCGTGAGAAGTCCTTTCTCTTTATGTATGCCTTTAGTGATTGTGCTCATTGATCACTTCTCCCCTTGCCTCTTGCATCATACATTACGGTCGATTGATAATAGCTGAGTAAAGCAAAAAAAAAAAAAGTGGATTTAGTAGATTTCTTTGCTTAAGTGGCTGAAAAGGTATTGTTTCCTTAAGACAGTTGGAGGATAGGTCCAGGGATTGCTACATATTGAAACAGCTTGGTAAGGAATTGGGCCTGAAATGAATGTACAATACCTAATTTTTCTTTTCCCAATGCTAAATGAAACCAACGTTTAGGAAGTCTAGATGAAAGCAGACCTCCTTTATTTGTATTGAACACATTCTCTGAAACTGTCACACACTGATAACAGGGCCACCAACCATGGTCAAAAGAAGCTTTGGATGTTTTTAATGCACTTCAGAAGAAAAATCTGCATAAAAGCTATCTCAGTGGAAAAAAAAAAAAAATGTGGAGTCCAGAAAGAGAGAGGCCAGGTCTCTGCATCTAACCGTTTGAGTAAAATGTCACAAGGTCAATTCAATATACAGTCTGATGGGCCCTACTGAGGGCTTTCAGATCCCTAGAAATATGAATTTGGCACAAGTAGCATCCCCAGCTCATGACCCCTTGCATTCAACACATGCAAGAAGCCTCCTTATTTGCTTGATAATCAGGGTGCCTTCTGTGTTGTAATGCTTTCCCTCCCACCTCCTACTCATCAATTCCCCATGCAGAACAATTCCCTACCCTCATGGTTTCCTCACGGTTTCCTCACGCTTTAATGGGCTTTGGGGAGAGGTCTTTCATGCCATTGTTTAGCCCCATCTTCAACTTCTTCCCATCCAAGATTTAAACAAGAAAATGGGCTCTGTTAGTGTAGCAGTGCCCGTGACCTCTGGGTCCCCTGAAGGAGGGCTCCCTCCATCCTCATTGTTAGAAGGCATTCTCTCCCTGTGGGCCAAATCAGACCCTCACCAGGCAAAGAAGAGAGGAACCCTGCTGGAAGCCTGATTCTGCCCCAAATCATTAGCAAGACAAAAAAACACTGAGGAATTTCAGCCTTTAGAAGCCCCTCCTGGAAAGAGTAATTCTAAGGCCCTAGCAATTCAGAATGGAAGAGGAATTATTTCAGTTAAATAGATGATAAGGGAAGATTAGTTTACTGACAACAGGCCTGGAATTAAGCCCTTTTGAGAGGGAATGTGCTGTCCTCCAGAGGGGGAGCCTCACAGAAGCTTACATCAGATTATCAAAATCTGGCCTGCTTTTGGAAAGAATCAATGTTAAATTGTGCTCATTGATGGAGTGATATTTTTCCCCCTCCAAACTCAGCCATGCTGCTCCAGCAGCTGGAAGAAAGGGCTAAATAACTTTGGGTCACCCAAGTCATGGAATACTCCAAGGTAATTTCAAAGTGTAAACTAAGATGGCCATTGGGAGATTTGGACAGCCACATATGAAGGGATGAAAACAGATTCAGCAGAACAGCAGGTGCCCTGACCATGCTGGCACAAAGGAAAAATGTCTACGAAAATTCAGAGGTGAACAAAGAGAAAGAAATAGGGACAAGGGGAGATACTGGTAAGCTGTCAAGGACATTTGTTGCTGCAGTTTGCTTTTAAAATGTAAATAGCTCTAAATGTATTTTTAATTGTTTTTGGTATTCGAAATGAGGCACATAATCAATTTTTTAATTAAAACTAGTCTGCTTCTAGAAATAAAGTGAGATAAAATGAGAGAAACAAAGAACCTCACTTTCATAGGATGTTCCCCATCAAATGTCACCAGTCTGGCATAGAGTTGTATTTGGAAGCACAGAATTTGGACTTGAATTCTGGCTTTGTCACTAACTGTTTATGTACTCTTGGGGAAGTCATTTTTATCATCCATAGGCTTTACTCATTTTAAAAAAAAGGCATTGAACTAGAAAATTTTTAAAATCTGTTCCAGTTCTATGAAATATAGCTTTTCTATATTTCTTAGAATACCTACATATCTATATCAATATGTACATATACATATATTCCATAAGTGGAATATTACTTTTTTCTGCCTTTTTCCAATACACATATAATATGTGGCAGTTAAACGGTATAATGGATAAGATGCCAGGCCAAAACTGTGGTTAAAAAGATTTGAGTTCAAATCACATACTAGCTATATGGTTTTTTTGTCATTAATTAATACCTGTCCACCTCAGTTTCCAGTTTGTAAAAAAAGGGGACAAACCTCTGAAGACTGTGTGAATAAAATGAGAATTTTTTTGTAAAATACTTTGCAAACCTTAAAATTCTCTATATAAACTTAGTTGTTAATAATATCCATTTCAACTATTTGCATCTTTTTCTGTTTCTTTTGAACTTTCTGTGTTTATGTGATAATTATTAATTATTAATTCTTTAATCTAAGAGGGAATGTCTTACCTAACTTTTGTAGTTTTCCCAGGTCCTAGCATTATGCTATGTAATATTATTTAATACATACTTCCCTTATTGTACCTTTTCCCCATCACCAAAGAGAGACCTGCTTTGCATACATTCTGACACCTTTGTTACCGTGTATGGTTTAAAATTTTGCTTTTCAAATTTACTAGAAAACTGAACAGGGGAAGAGAAAAAAATGTTTTTTTTTTTCATTTGTTCATTTGTTGCCTCAAAAATTTTTCTTGATTGGATAGAGAACCAGTCCTGGTTTTAAAAGCACCTGAGTTCAAGTATGACCTCAGACACTTACCTGTTGTGTGACCCTGGGCAAGCCACTTAACTCTATTGCTTCCAAAAAAAACACACAGTTATTTCTTGGATACAGTCTATATGCAAGTTATAGTGAAAGAAGAAAAACTATGCTGCTTTGTCTTTGAACATTCTCATTTACAATCCTCATGACAGTATCTGGATGAGAAACAAGGATTTTTTTGCAATCAAGCAAACAGCAAATATTGCCTTAAATCCCGACAATAAAATGGAAGGCAAAATCATAGATTTAGAACAAAAAAAGACATCTTGCCTATTCACCTCATTTTAAAGAAGATGAAACTGAGGTAGAAAAAGGTTAAGTGACTTATCAATTATTGCATGGGGGCATAATCAGAATTCAGGTTCATAGATTCTAAATTTGGTGTAATTTTCACTGAGCGAAAAATGCAGCTCAGATTTATCATTTAAAATTGTTTAATGTCTACTTTTACAGTTTACCATGCTTATAGAGTAAAAGTCATTTGTGATATAGAGGAAAATAAATTGAACTTGGAATCAGAAGGTCTCTCTTCTGATCTTGGTTCTGTAAGGTATCAGCTCTGTGATTCACCTAAGCCATGGTTTTCTTATAAGGAGAAAGAGGGCAATGATATTTGAACTGTTCATCTCACAATTTTGGAAATATCAGACAGGATCATATGTTTGAAAGCAATTTTCCACATAAAGTTACCAGAAATATCTTTCTTAGTTACAGATCTCTTCACGTCTTTCTTTTGCTCCATAATCTGGTGCTTCCATACTGATTATTTAATATAATTTAATATAAAATGAGCTGAAAAAGCAAATGGAAAATGCTCCAGTATCTTTGCCATAAAAAGATGACCATGACCTCAGGAAGGTGATTACCGGGCTTGTAAGTTAATTGGATTTGAGTGAGAGAGGACTGTCAATCTTTGCCAAGACCCAAATAGGGTCACGAAGCTTGGGCATGACTGAAAAATGACTGACCATGAACAACAAGAAAGAACTCAGCTCAGCCTTTGTGGAAACAAGATAAGCCAGGAAGGCAGGGACAAGAGGGGAGAGAGCTCCAGGCATGAGGTTCAGTCAACAAGCATGTAACGAGTGAGAAGATGGTGTTTTGTATAGGAAGAATAATACTAGTCACTGAATCACCATATGGAAAAAGTATATGAAAGGTGTGAGAAACCTGGAAAAATCTGAAGGAGAAAAGTTACCAAAGATTTTAAAAGCCTAACAGGAATTTCTGTATAATTCTGAAGTCAATCAGTCAATAAATGTTCCTTAGATGCCTACTATGTTCTTAGCACTATACTAAGCACTGGGAGTTAATTGGGAACTATTTGAGTTTTATTGATTAGGAAGGTAACATGGTCAGACCTAATTGTAGAAATGTCAATTTAACAGCAGAGTGGAGGATGAATTGAATTTGGTAGAGCTTTAAGGAATGGAGATAATAAAAAGAGGCATTGCAATAGCCTTGGTATGAAGCCATGAGGGTCAGCATACTCTCAAGATATCAAAATTCACTCAAGATACACTGACATGTAACAGAGAGAAATTTTATGGCAAATGCTTTAGTATCTCAAGTGACAAATCAATAGCTGATATGAAGAAAATGATCTAAAACTAGGATCCCCCAAATTTTTACCTGTGCAAATTTAACTTCTGTGTCCTTTCTATTAGATATTTTTAGAATTTGGTGAAGGGAATTTCATTTATTTCCATCCATTGCACATTTCTCTGAGTGAAAAAATAACCCACACAAATATATTATGTCATCTTCCAACACAAAATATGCTCATAGTATTCATAACTAATGTCTGCATCTGTTCAGACAGAGGTATTTCTCTTGTCCAAAATGAAAGTGACAGCAAGGAGCTGTCCACTGCTGAAACTCATTCATAGCAATAAGGAAGAAAGAGGAAAAGAGTTAATACTATATCCAGAGTTTAAGCAATATCAGATCACCAAGCTCCATACATCAGTGTTAGGTGTTTCTAGTGATAATGTTAAATTCTGAGTGCTGAATTGGAATGGTACTACACAATAGTTTTCAAAAATATATGTCCAATTCATCCATCATTTATATAACTGTACTTTGCCAGGCTGGGAATGCAAAGATTAAAGAAAACCCAATATCTGCCCTCAAGTAGCTCTATGAGATATAGTGAAACCCATATAAAAATAACTTTCATACAAGGTAGAATGTGATAGAGATAAATAAGAGATCGAGATATCTCCACAGCAATAATTTACACTAGATATTACTGTGCCATATTTTCAGATATTATAAATAAAGAGAAGTTGGTAAAATAAATATGGACTAATGCAAAGTGAAGAATGGAGAACCAGGAAAAATACTATACAATATAGCCAGGGCAACATAAATATGAAGAACAAAAAAAATAAAAGCTGAATGTTGTGAAATTATAATGATCAATCTTAGCTCCAAAGAAGAGATGATAGGGTATGTTATTCTTCAATTTTTCCATCTTTTAGGAGACATATGGAAAAGTACCTACCTGTAACATTAGATGTTTGCTAATATCTTGGTAATTTAACTAAAATATCCCCTTCCATTTTTAAAAGAATTCTGTGTCATAAGGGATGGTTCCTTGGGAGGAAAAGAGGTGAAATATTCATTGGGCAATATAAATTGCACTGTTTCTTAAATATCTATCTACTCATGTAAAACATCAGTTTCATCTATGGGAGTTGTATAGTGCTAATAATTAATTATAATATTATGGTCAATTGTTTATTATAATTTCTAATTTTATAGATAAGAAAAATAAACTTAGATAAAGGAAGTGCCTGTTCAAAGTCAGATAGTATGTTGGAGTTCAAATACCATTCTTATGAGTTTAGATCAAGTGCTTGATTTTAATTCAGGTTTTCCTGACTCTAGACCCAGCACACTATCCACTGAGCCCATCAACAAGAGGAGACAAAAGACAAATGTCACACTGTTTTTAAAAAGAGAATAGAATACAGTCTATAAATTCTAGTGCACTGAGCTTGACTTTAACTCCTAGCTAAACATTGAAAGGATTGCTAGACCTATGATTTCTTTAGTTGAGGGACATTCAGCTAATGCAAATCACCACCTTCTTTGTATTTCAGAAGGTTGTGGGGGGCGGGGGGAGCAGACCTATTATGACGGAGTGAGAGCAAGTATTCACCTAAGCTCTGAGACAAACTCCTTCAGATACCTCTAAAAAGAGAATCTGAGCAAATTTTAGAGTGGCAGAATCCAGTAGAGGACAAGTATGACAGATTTCCAGCCCAGGACAACCCAGAACGTCAATGGGAAGGATCTGCTACATAAGTCTGGAGGAACACACAGCAAACAGGCTGTACCAGCACAGACCTCACCATAGCAAAGCAGAGCAGGAATCATCTGGTGGTCTGAAGTAGTGTGGATTCTCAAACACCAAGGAATATCATGCCAAATTCCAGAACTATCAAGTGACAGAGAAAATACTTCAAGCAGCTAGAAAGAAGCAATTCAAATAGCAAGTAACTACAGTTGGGATCACACAGGATCTTGCAGCTTCTACATTAGAAGATCAGAGGGACTGGAATATGATATTCCAGAAGGCAAAGGAGCTGGGACTACAACAAAGGATCAAGTATCCAACAAAATTGAGCATAACATTTCAGTGAAGGAGAGGGACAATCAATGAAATAAGGGACTTCCAGACTTTCCTGATGAAAAGGTCAGAACTCAATAGAAAATTTGATCTTCAAACACAAATCTCAAGAAGGGCATTAAAAGGTAAAGGGGGAAAAAACAGTTTCTTACTCAATATGGGCAAACTGTTTATATCCCTACAAAAGAAGATAATACTTGTTAATCTTGAGAATTGTATGTTTATTATAATATTTAAAAGGGATATACATAGATAGAGGAAGTGGGTAGAAATTAAATGATGCGATGATAAAAATGTGATTAAAGGGTGTGAAGGGATTGTAACAGAGAGTTGCCTGGAATATTCAAAAGTTATGTGTCTTGTCCAGAGTAACAGAGCTGGCATGAATCAAAGATGGGAATTGAGCACAGATCTTCTGCACTCTGAAACTTACTTGTTATGCATTTTGATACTCTCTTTTTTTTCTCATGATATCTTCACAAACAAGATGAAGAGATTCGGGCTATATTATATTTATGCAAATACAGAACTGTTTAAATGTCCAGAATAAAAGAGTAGTTAGTAAATAAACATTTATTAAATACCTACCATGTACCAGTTTTGGTATTTGGGGATGGGAATATGAAGAAAGGCAAAAGATAGCCTTTCCTCTCAAGGAGCTCATCTTCCAATCGAGGAGTGAAAGCATTTGAAAAGAAATTGCATTCTGGATCTGATTCTCTGTCGTTAACAGTTTTGCATCTCTTCTAGTGAAGACCACCAATCTGACTGTGGACCTGTACTCTTCAGCATTTTTATCAATGTATCAGAAAAAAATCATAGATGGTAAACTCATCAAATTTGAATAGAGTAATAATTAGATTTTGTTTGAAACTTTAAGGTTGGCAATAATAATGCCTTCCATTTATAGTGTTCTAAAGAATTGCAAAGTCTTTTATATGCATTTCGTCATTTGATCCTTAACCATATGGCAGATAATATGGGTAATATTATACCCATTTACAGATAAGGAAACTGAGCTTCAAGGAAGTTAAATGCTTACTGCTTCAGCTAGGTTTGCTTTCCTGAGTATGCATGTTGTTACTCCTAAAGTATGTTGTAAATTCTTTGAGGGTAAAGATTGTCTGATTTTCATCTGTATATTCATTATTCTTTGTAAATAGAGTAGGGGATGTCTAATAAATGTTTGCAGAACTTAATTGCTTTGATAAAACTATTTATATATTAATTTATATATTATTTGATAAAACTATTTATATATTATATAAAAATCATAGGTCTTGCAATTTTATATAGTATATATAATATATATTATATTATATATATTTTATATTATATATAAAACTATCTATATATTATATTTGAGCTCTGACTATGGTATATGCAGCTTATCAAAACAATACCAGATTTCAGCAAAGAAAGGTTTATTTGGGCCTCTAGTGAAAGGTCATGAATATTTCAGGCCTATGGATGAATACATTTCCTCTAGATGTCTGGGGACAATGTCTTTGCCTGAGGAGTGAAACACCACCTGTATCTATAAATTTGACTGGTCCACAGAGATTGTGAATCATGTCCCCACTGAATTTTTTTAGGGGAAATTACTTTAGAAATGGCATACATCTTGAAAGTTGCTAAAGCAAGCTGTTGACATAAATATGTTCAGAAGAAGATAAACCTGCAGAAATTTTCAGAGCAGGTTTCCTTGCAGAGAAAATGAAAAATAATGTGGAACCACAATGATTCCTTTCCCGGCAACTCAGATGATGATAGAAGTAGTAAAGCTACCTAATATTATTATTTCAAAGGTGGGATGAACATTATTTTTCAAATAATCTTTGGATGAATATCTTACTCCTAAATGCATGGAAAATCCTTATTTTCCGTTTAGATGACCATGGTTTTGTCAAGTTCTCTTTTCCTCAGGCTGAAGTAATTTTATCATATCAATGGTCGTCCTTCAGAGTACTTTCATATATTAAGTTCCCAGAATAATACTTCAGATTGATTGGAGGGCAGGGCCAAGATGGCAGAGTGAGAGCAACAACTCATGTAAATTCTAAGATAAATTCCTTCAGATACCTCTAACAAGAGAATCTGAACAAATTTTAGAGTGGCAGAATCCAATAGGAGACAGACTGTGGCAGATTTCCAACCCAGGACAGACTGGAAGGTCGACAAGAAGGATGTGTTGCACACAGTGCACAGCCTGTACCAGCACAGACCCCAACAAAGCAAAGCTGAGCAGGAATCTCCTGGCAGTCCGAAGCAGCATCTGCACTGTGCAATCTGAAACATATCAGCCCAGGTAGGGAGTCCAGTGGAACTGAGTGAGAGAGAACTGCAGAACCCCAGGTAACTGCAGCAGCCACTCCTGAGACAATCAGCCCACAGATTAAATGTCTGTAAGTCACTTACTCAAACTTCCGGGAGCCAAGATGGTGGAGTGATCAGTAAATGCTCTACCCTTCCCCTTGTTGACCTTGAAAAACCAATGAAATCCAGGAAAAATCCTGGAACAGTGTGATCAGCCAAAAGGGTAAACAGTCTCTTAGCCCGTAAGTCTAGGAAAATTGCAAAAGGGGTGGGAATCCCTCTTTCTGTGGCTGAAGGGGATCACTGCAGTAATGGAGCTGCCCCAGACAGGCCCACATCAATGAACCAGGAGGAGATACTGAACCCCAATGGGGTGGAGCCCAGAATGATCAACACCAGGACTCCAGGCATACCTTAGCACAACCAGGAGAATAGCGAAGACAGTAGTGCAAATGGGGATCACCAAAAATAGAACCTGCCTATGCTCAGAAGAGGAGACCTCCTGTGGTCAGACCACCCCCTCCCACTCACTTAACACAACTGATTCCAGGGTAACTCTGGGACAAAAAGGCTTCACCTGACCTCTGTGTTGGCACATCAACCAGCTCAGCACCAAGTAAGCAACAGCACTATGGCCTCTAGCTGAAAGAGCAGAGGCCACAATACACAAAGTCTCAAGTTTTAAGCACAAGAACAGTGGAACAGATGCCCCTGTGCCCTATAGGCAGAGATCCACTTTAAAAGCCAGGAAAAGGGAGATCACAATGAGAAAGAAGCAAACAAGAAAACATAAAATCATAGAATCTTTCCATGGGGACAAGGACTAAAACATTAATACCAAAGAGGGTAGCATTGAGACTGTACTTCCATATGATAATTCAGAAGGGAACATGACCTGGTCTCAAGCTCAAAGAACTTTCTTGGAAGAGCTCAAGAAGGATTTTAAAAGCCAAAATAGGGAAATAGAAGAAAAATTGGCCAGTAATTTTAAAAATATGTAAAAAGAAATCATGGAAGAATTAAAAAGGAAACTTGGACTAACTGAAAAGGAAAAAAAAGAAAAGGGAGGGAATACTAAAAGGGAGGGAAGAAGTAGTAAGGGAAAAGGGGATTAACAGGGAGGTGGGCCAAAAGAAGGGAGGGAAGACTGAGGGAGGCGGTGGTTAAAAATTAAACTATTGTGGAGGAGAACAGAGAACTAAAAGCATTAACAAGGGGAAAGGGAATGGACAGAAAGACATAGACAGTAATCATAACTGTGAGTGTGAATGGGATAAACTCTTCCATAAAACAGAGATGGATAGCAGAATGGATTAAAAACCATAATCCAACAATATGTTATTTATAAGAAACACATTTGAAATGGGGGCATACACACAGGGTAAAGGTAAAAGGTTGAAGCAAAATATATTGTGATTCATATGATGTAAAAAAAAAATCAGGGATAGCAATCCTGATCTCAGATAAAGCAAAAGTAGAAGGAGATCTAGGTAGGTAGGTAGAAGGTAGAAAACTATATCCTGCTAAAAGGCACCATGGACAATGACAAAATTTCATTAGTAAACATATATGCTTCAAGTGGTATTGCATTCAAATACTTAGAGGAGAAGTTAAGGGAAGTACAGGAAGAAATAGACAGGAAAATTATACTAGTGGGGGACCTCAATTTCCTCCTCTCTGAACTTGATGAATCTAACCTCAAAATAAACATAAAAACTCTGGATAAGGTAGATATGTGTATACATTCCATATTTGTCTTTTGCATCTTTACATTGCTCTGTTTCTCTAACTAATTGAAATTTTTAAGTCTAGACCCTTATTTGAAATATGGGTTAAATAATTTTAAATATGGATCTTTTCACCTGGACCTCTCCAAATTCAAAAAGGGACAATCCGTTTAGAAAAACACCAAAGCAGGTAAGTGGGGATAGGGTGAGTAGATTCTTTATGACTTCCATGATGGCCATGACTATTATGCAGATCAACTCAGGATCAAGACCAAAGAAGACCTGGATGAGCCTAGTAGAATTTCTTTTTTTTTATTTTTGTTCTAAATTTTCTATCAATAACTTAAATCAATTTACTCACTGAATTGTTGTATTCCTCCTCCTTCCCCCCTTCCACACAGTGTTTAAACTTAATTTTCTATTTACATCCTGATCATTCTTCAAGGACAATCTCAAGAAATATTTACTACTCTTAACCTTTCCTGACTTCTACTATTACCTTCCAATACCTTATAGTCTGTTTCACCAAATGTGATTGTATAGCTAATTCTTAATACTAAATGGGGAGCTTTTTGCCTTCACTTAAACCCTCCTCCAAGGCCTCCTTACTGATTAATGGAGGTGACCTTATGACCATGAAGTCTTTGTCATAACAAAAACTATGCCAAGTCTTATGCATCTGAAAAGACTTCAACTATGAAGCCACTTATATTCTATGTACCTTGTCAGGGAAACATCCTAGCTAAGTTTGGAAAGACCCCTAACAAACATGAGTTTTTCAGCCTTAGCAGCTGATCAATCACAGGATCATACAATAGTGCAGATTTAGAGCTAGAAAGAACATTTGATGTCATTGAGCCCAATTCCCTTCTTTTAGAGAGGAGGAAACTGATGCTCAGAGAATAAGCAACTTGCCTAACAATCACATAAGTAGAAAATATCTGAAAGAGGATACAAACTCAAGTCTGTCCAATTCCAAACCCAGTAATCTCTCCAGCACATTGTCTAGTTTTCTTAATCAATTAATCAGCATTTATTAAGAACCAATTATGTACTATTCCCTGAACAAGGCACTAAGAATAAAACAACACAAAGAAGGCAGAGTCAAGATGGCAGAGTAAAAGCAGAGACTTGCTTGAGGTCTTCCTCAAGCCCCATGAAATACCTGTAAAAAATGGCTCACAGAATGATGATGTAACATCAATCTCCAGTCCGAAAAGTTGAGAGGAATGATCTATTGTACTGGGCTGGGAGCAAAGTGAAGTCCAGTGTGGCCCACACCAACACAGACAGGGCCTGAGCAGGCTTCAGGGGGACTGAATCATTGACAGAAGTGGCAATTTCCAGATTTCTCAACCCCAAAACAACGAGGGCAACATGTAGGTCAACAGAAAAAACCTGTCTGAGAAAAAAAAAACCTGTGTGAGAGAGTAATGTGGTCTGGCTGTAGCCCCACAGGTGGAGGAACATGCTGAAGCCACAAAAGCAACTGCAGCAGTAGTGACTGTTTCTGGAGCTCTAGGCCCAGAGATTTTGGAGAGATCAAGCAGCTGACAGTACACATCCCCAACCCTTACTGGAAGTAGAGAACCACCTTGACAAAAAGCTGAAAAATCACATAATTAGCTGGGGAAATGAGCAAAAATTGGAAAAAATATCAGACCAAAGAAGCTTGTTTTAATGACAAGGAAGATCAAAACATAGAATCATAAAAAGACAACGAAGTTGAAGGTTCTCTATCAAAAGCCTGCAAGAAAAATATGAGTTGGTCCCAGGCCAGGAAAGAGCTCAAAAGGATTTTGAAAATCACATAAGTAGAGAAAAAATGGGAAGAGAAATGAGAGTGATGTAAGAAAACCATGAAAAAATGGGTCAATTGCTTGGTAAAGGGGACCTAAAAATGCTGAAGAAAATAACTCCTCAAAAAATAGACTAATCCAAATGGAAAAAGAGATCCAAAAAGTCAATAAGGAGAAGAATGATTTAAAAAGCAGAATTGGCCAAATGGAAAATGCCATCCAAAGCATTCACTGAAGAAAATAATTTCTTAAAGATTAGAATAGAGCAGAAGGAATCTAGTGACTTTATGAAATTATAAAACAAAAACATGGAAAAAAGTAGAAGACAATGTGAAATATCTCATTGGAAAAATAACTGACCTAGAAAATAAATCCAGCAGAGAAAATTTAAAAATTAGTGGACTACCTGAAAGGCATGATCAAAAATAGAGCTTAGACATCATCTCTCAAGAAAGTATCAAGGAAAACTGCCCTGATGTTCTAGAACCAGAGGGTAAAATACATATTGAAAGAATAGACACTGAAAGAATTCACCCACCAGTACCTCTTTAAACAGATCCCAAAATGAAGATTCCTAGGAATTCCAGAGTTCCCAGGTCAAGGAGAAAATATTGTAAGAATCCAGAAAGAAATAATTCAAGTATTGTGCAAATACAATCAGCACAACACAAGACCTAGCAGCTTTTACATTAAGGGATAAAAGGGCTTGGAATATGATATTCCAGAGGTCAAAGGAACTAGGATTAAAACCAAGAATCACCTACTCAGCAAAACTGAGTATAATTCTTCAGGTGAAAAAGTGGTCATTCAATTAAATAAAGGACTTTCAAGCATTTTTTTATGAAAAGACCAGAGCTGAATAGAGAATGAAAAAAGTAAACAGGAAAGAAAAATCATAAGGGACTTACTAAAGTTGAACTGTTTATATTGATACATGGAAAGACATCTGTAATCTTTGAGAGTTTTCTCAGCATTAGGGTAGTTGGAGGGATTATATACATATAGACAGTGGGCACAGGATGAGTTGAATATGAAGGGATGATAGCTAAAAAAAATAAAATTAAGGGGGGAGAGAGGAGTATATTAGGAGGAGAAAGGGAGAAATAGAATGGGCTAAATTATTTCTCATATAAAAGAGGCAAGAAAAATCTTTTACAATGGAAGGGAAGAGTAAGGAGGTTAGAGGGAGTGAACCTTACTCTTATTGAATTTGGCTTAAGGAGGGAATAACATATACACTCAATTGAGTATGAAAAATCTATCTTACCCCACAGGAAATGAGGGGGGAAGGGTATAAGTGGGGGAAATGTGATAAAGGGAAAGACAAATGAGAGGAGGGGGTAATCAGAAGTAAACACTGTTGAGGAAGGATGGGGTCAAAGAAAGAATAGAGTAAATGGGGGCAGGATAGGATGTAAGGAAATACAGTTAGTCTTTTACAACATGACTGTTATGGAAGTGTTTTGCATGACTACACATGTATAACATATCAAAGTGCTTACTTTCTCAATGGGGGTGGGTAGAGAGGGAGGAAGGGAGAAAAGTTGAAACTCAGAGTTTTAAAAACGAATGTTAAAAATTGTTTTTACATGTAACTGGAAAATAAGACATATAGGCAATGGGGTATAGAAATCTATCTTGCCCTACAAGAAAATATAGGGGAAGAGGACAAAAGAAGGCAGGTGTGTGATAGAATGGGGGGCAGATTGGGGGAAGGGGTAATCAGGATGCATGCTGTCTTGGAGTGGGTGGAGAGAAGAGATGGGGAGAATATTTGGAACTCAAAATCTTGTGGAAGTGAATGTTAGAGCAGTTTTACTTTGGAGTAATTTTGGAGTAGTTTTTGGAGGAAGCTTTGTGTGTCAGATGATATTCTGGGAAGCCACTGAGCAGCCCCCTGCTTTGAAAACCCAGATGTTGGTGCTTCCTTCTCTGGAAACTATGTATGTGTGGTCAGGCAGTTGTGTCTGTTTGTTGAATTGTGATATATGCATTGTTTACTCTCAGACAGTTTGGAAGTACTATCTGTTGATTTAGATTTCCATGTATTTTCTCTGAAGTTCAGGGTGCTGATTTTTTCCCTTGAACTTAGTAAATGATATATATGCTTGATTAATGTGATTGTTGACCCCTCAAAAGTTGCCTTTCCTTTCAGCAAAGCAGATTAAAGAACATAGGCCCTCCTGTGTAGGTTGGAATGTTTACTGTTACAGAAGGAAGGAATAGAAAGAAAGGGAGGGAGGGAGAAAGAAAGAAAGGAAAGAGAGATAGACAGATGGAAGGAAAAAGGGAGAAAAGGAGGGAGGAAGGGAATAAGGGAGGAAGGAAGATAAAGCACTTCTGGTACATTTTTATTTAATCAATAAACAAGGATTTTTTAAAGCATATAGTATGTGTCAGGCACTGTGCCATGTGTTGAAGATACAAATACAGAATTGATACATCCCTATCTCAAGTGCATGTTATTTTGAAGGAGACAAGACACACACACACATACCCACACAACACATACATATATGTGTGTGCACACATATACATATATACATGCATACATATGTGTGCATACATGCATACATATATGTGTGTGTATCATCTTGGGGGTGATCATGAAATGTTTCATGTAGAACATGATGTTTTAACTGAGTCTTAAAGAAAAAGTCAGGATTCTCAGAGGTCAATGGAAATGCATTCCAAAATAAGGCATAGGAAGTCAAAGACATAGAGATGGAAATAGAAATGGAATATTGTATATGAAGAAAACTAATTTTGTCATATAGAATTTGAAAAGGAATAATGCGTAAGGAGATTAGAAAGGTTGTTTAGAGTTACAGAGTAAAGAATTTCTAATGTCAAACAAAGAAGTTCATTATAGTTGATGCTAGTGTTTATCAGAGCCACTGTAACTTACTTAGGGAGAGAGTGACAAGATCCGATGTACCTGATAAGTGCTGAATAAAGGCTCATTGATTATTTCCTGGAAAGTTTGATCCCTAAAAATGTAACCATAAGCAAAACTATCTCCGAGTAAAATAGACATGAAACCTCCCCAAAGTCCTGTTTCTGTCCTGCCTTTCAATTTCATAGCACTCTCCTTCCTCTTCTCTTAAGTCAAGCCACGTAAACAAGCATTTATTAAGTGCATACTATGTTGCAGGACCAGTGGTAAGCTCTGGGGATACAAATAAGGCAAAAACTGTTCCTCCTCCCAAGACACCCACACTGTCATGTTGTCCATTGCTTGTTCAGAAAACTCACCTTCCAAACCTTTTCTCAACAGGAAGTGAAGGTGTTGTCTTATTATTAACATTTTCTGTATCTCTTGGAGATAAAGATGGTATCACTTTCTTAAAAAAAATTTACTAGATAGTCCCCAAGGGTATAAAATTACTTTACCTTGCATATCCTCTTCAAAACTCACATTTCTTTAATACCCTAAACTGACCTAGCTTCCAAGGAGAGAAGCAATGTCTTTCAACTAATTAACACCAAGGAATGATTTACTGACAGGTAGAAAACTCTTAACTCTTCCAGAGTATAACTGAATTTTTAATAGGACTTTGCTAATGAAAAGGAATGAATTGCTAAAGTAGTATCTTAGGTAGAGGGAAGCCAGTGGAGAAGATATTTGGTAGGAGGACCTCCTAGAACCTCTGAAAGCATACCTCTTCAAATAACCAGTCAGCTCTAACTATTTCTCACTGACAACAGAGATGTAAATAGAAACATAGTCATATTTCCTCTCCTAAAAGAAAAAGTCTAAATTGTGTGGTTTGGAGTAGATCATAAGTTGCTCAACTATTAATAACAGTAGCGTGTGTTTCATGTATGTGTGTGTGTGTGCATGTATACAAATAACCACAGACTCTGGCATATATTTCTAGTTCCCTCCCTTGCTTTCCCTCCAAAATTAGAACATTCTCATTTTTAACTAAACCTTTCTGTTGCTAAAAGACAAATCAATGGATTAAATATGATTTGTCCCCCATAAGCTGATAGCTGGAATTCTGCCCCACCCCCATCTGTCTTCTGTCTTCACTTTTTAAAGCCAATTTTATCATTTTCCATTCCAGGACTCCGTAAGAGAAAATGTGTGAATTTCCATTCCAGGTCTCCTTATTGCTAATGAACCTCAGATCTATCTTCCTTTAATATGGAAAACAAAATTTTCATCCTTCATAAGCCTCTTCCTAAGCTTCCTCGATCAATCACAGGACCCTCTGAAGCACCCGTAGGCAGATACCTCCGTTGTAGCTGTTATTTTACCAGACATTTGGCTTCACAAGGTTGTATAGGGGCTAGGACTGAAGAAAACAAAGTACCGCTCGTTCAGGGTACATACATCAAAAACAGCCCTGGAAAATGTTTTCTTGCTGCTAAGTTTTCATGGCTGATTACCTTTGCCTGGGTAACGCATATTGATCCTTCATTATGTGAATACTGGCAGATCCCTGATTTCTTCCCCTCTCCCCTCCTTTCCTTTCCTCTCCTATCTTCTCATCTTCCCTTCTCTCCTCTCCTCTCTTCTCCTCCTCTCTCCTCATTTCCTAACACCTTAAGCCTACTGCACTCTGAAGCTCATACATTGGACAACACTAGGTCCCTGCTAAAGTCTTTTCTTCTGAACTCTCCTGGTTTCAGAGTGATTATCAATAGTAACTGTTGCTGTTTCCCTCCTAGTCTTTATTTTCCTTTGCCTCATTAAAGGGGCCATACCCTTCATATACAGGCCTATTCAATGAATGGGTGTTACCTCACCCTGAGTACCTGAATAGACGTTGACCTAAAGGGTCCAAGTCTCCCAGTGTATCCTGGGTCATCTCCAGTCACCCTGATAAATATCTGGTCACTGGATTCAGATGGCTCTGGAGGAGAAGTGAGGCTGGTGACCTTGCACAGCCTTCCCTCACTCAAGATAAAGTCAAGTACAAGTCATGTCATCCTGTCTCTAATGGCAAGGTCTTCTTCAGCAACAAAGGATGAGCACAACAACTGGAAGATCCTAATGGCTAAGCCACTGAGTGATTGGATGATGGATCTCAGAGAAGTGAACCAAAGCCCTCAAGAACCAGCCTCTAGCTTCTCTCCAACCCTTACTCAATCTCTCCCTTCACCCCATCATTATGTGTAAATGCCAACCACAGCATCAATAGCTGGAGAAATGTTCAAGCCAGACAAGTAGACAAATGGGGCCTTTGGGATTCCTCTGGGAATCTAGCTGACCTTGTTGGAAGCCTGGCATGACAGCAGTAGGTGTGAAAGGGAGGGACATGAGTTGGGAAGACAAGGCTGGGAAAGAGAAAGGGAACCAGCATCTTTTCAGTCTCAAGGAGCTCAGGAAGTAGACCAAGGGGACATTCCTTCAAAAGCTAGGGAGAAAAAAAATACTGAGAGGAAAAGAGAAAGCTGTCACTAACCCTTTTCTCCACAACAACTAGGGATTTACTTCCTCCTCCCTAACAGAATCATTAACTCATTGTCAATAAGTATTTATTAAACAACTATATATGCCAGTCACTTTATTAAGTACTGTGCACCCAAAGAAAGGCAAAAAGCTGCTCTAAAGGATTTCACATTCTAATAGGGGAGAGAATATGCAAATGACTCTGTACAAACAAGATACAGACAGGACAAGTTGGAGATAATTAACCAAGGGAAGGAGCTAGCATTCAGTGGGATCTGGAAAGGCTTCTTACAGAAAGTAGGATTTTACCTGGGACTTGAAAGAAACCAGGGAAGTTAGGAGGCAAAAATGAGAAGGTCTAGCAAAGAAAATGCCTAGAATCAAGTTCTTGGATATAGGATGTTATGGTGTGATTCTTCCGCCATTTCTACAAGTGCAGGTCACAGACCACTCACCCAGGTCTCCTTATTCATCTCAATGGGCCCTGCTAAAAATAGAATAAGCATCAGTATCTGGAACTTTGAAGGAGACCATAAAAAAATGTGTGTGTAGGAGGTAGAAGGCAGAAGGAGATGGTTGGAGCAGATCATGAAAGAGAGAAGAGATAGCAGTATAATTTGACATGGAAGAAAGAGCTTCGTCAATATATGCCTAAGAGGTACTTCCCCAGAGTTGCTCAGAGCCCAACCCTTTCATTCTGTACAAGAGAAATTTGAGGTCCAGGGGGGAGAAGTGGCCCTTCAAGGTCAACATCGTGCGGATATCAGAGGGTAGAGCATCTCTGTCTCTATTTCTCTCTTTCAAACAATAAGCGTTTATTTTTTCTCTCTTCCACTTACCCCTGCCTTTTTTAGGAAAAAAAAATAAGAGAAGCAAAGAAAAAGAAAATCATTGTCAAAATATGCAGTCAAGCAAAACCAATCCCCATAATTATGTCCAAAAATGTATGTGTTATTTAACATATTGAGTCAGGAGCTGAGTAACTTTTTTTGCCGTCAGAATTCTGTAATCCCATTGGTTATTGAGTAAACCAAAGGTCTTGAGTTTCAAAGTTGTTCCTTTTTAACATTTTTATTGTTAGTGTATATATTATCCTCTTAGTTTTTCCCACTTCACTCTTCATTAATTCATATAAATCTTCCCATGTTTCTTTGAAACTGTCCCTCTCTTTAATTATTACAACACAATAGTATTCCATTACACTGATATCTTATGACTCATCCAGCCACAGAGCTATGAATTGGTTCAATCATTGTGGAAAGTAATTTTGACCTACATATCCAATATCACCAACTGGTGCATACCTCCTAACAAGGCAAGTGCTCACACAGAGTTCTGAAGCAGCAGCACAAGAACCATACCCCAAGGTCTCTGTAAATAACTTTAATATTGATTATAAGACATGTGGAAGCTGGTATAGGACTGCCCAACATGGTCTGCATACATCAAAGAAGGTACAAAGTAGAGTCACAGTAGCATAAAGGAAACATGAGATCTGAAATCTAGAGACATCTCTTCCCAGCTGTTCAAATGGACTACTTGTGCCTGAGCTGCGGTAGAGCTTACCCAGCTCATATTGGACCGATGAGCCACAGTTGAATGCACTGTACCTTGGCCCCAACATCATGATGTCACTGGTCCTCTTTGAGTACCAAAGAAAAACAACAGAACCACTCCTTTGCCCATACCTAAAAGAGATCAAAGGAAAAGGAAAATGGCTCCTGTGCTCAAAATATTCACTTCATTTTTAATTTGATAATATATATATAAAGCTATAATTTAATAATTAATTTTAATATATGTGCAAAAGTATTCTTTTTCTGTGGTTAAGAACTGAAAACTAAGGAGATGCCCATAAATTGGAGAATCACCAGTGTTTTATTTTGTTTTGTTTTTCATGGAATCCCATTGTCTCCCAGTTGTCTGAGGGTACAAATCGACCATGTTATTACTTTGCTCCCCAATTTCCTGTCAAAGAGTCCCTGGATTATAGTTGAGGCCATCATCATAGAAGGCCTCGGAGCCCATCTGGTCTAGTACCTTTCACTTTTTCAGATGAGAAACTAAGGCTAAGGAATATGAAGTGATTTGTCTGAGTTCTCACTGGGAGTATCAGAAGTCAGAATTGAATTTAGGTCTTTTAATTCCAGAACTAGAGTTTTACTCAGTGTGCGATATTATCAGAAATCTGCTATTTCTTTCTTGCTGCTAGTGGCCCCTATTCAGCCTCAACTTTATTTCCTACTTGTCCAAGTCTCAGATAGTATAGATTTCTAAGGAAACATAGAGGTCACAGAATCGACATAATCAACCTATCACCCTTCAGAACTATGACAAAGAACTGGTGACATATCCTAAAATGTCATTTCTCTTGCTGTTTTTAGGGAGCATGTGACATACAGTCCTACTGGGTGTTTTCCCCAAATTTGTCACCGGATTATTATTTTAAGAGTATTTTGTGAAAGTTTTATGAGCCATCAAGGAAAATTGACTCTGTGCCGGCTTTTTTACTGGTTTCAGAAGAGAAAATGTTATTTTAACAGTGAATGCTATTACCATTTACTTCAGGGATGATTTTGGATTGGGTTCACATTTCATGCATATTTTATCCACAATTACCACATATGTGTAGTTTGCTCCACCAGCGGCACATATGGAAAATCTCTTTATGGAAAATATGAATGATGTCATCTGCATAGTAATATCAGGAGATAAATGCACACTCCCATGGTGAAGTCGAAGCCACAGTATGTTGTGTGGATTATCGAATGTTCTCCGTGGTCTTTGGGAGGCCCATTTGGCTTCACCCATGATTGGCCCCAGGAGCATTCCCATAGATCCGGACTTGAGGGCTTCCTCAGTTTATTTGGAGTAATTGTTAGGCTTCCCCCAGTGAATTCACTCTCATCCCCAAGCTTCAGAGCAGGGAACTAAAAAGTCTAATCGGTTTGTTCTATCCCCTTTCATGTTGAACACCCCAGCCGCTCCACAGTTTCAGTAGCTTTTTACCCTGGAGACTGCTCCTGTTCCTTATTCAGTTCACATTTCTCTGTGGCATTTCTGAATGGATTATCCTCAAATAGCTACTTCATGCTTCACTGGTGATCTAAACAGTCTTCAAAGTGAATGTTGGTGCAGGATAGGGTGAAAGCCCATGGGAGAGGTTTGGGACAAACTTTTTGCTCTTCCCAGTAGAGAAAGTAATAAAAATAAAATAATGCTACCTTTTTGAAATGTATCAATTGTGAAAAATTCTACAAAGAATAAAATATTTATTAAAATAGGAATGTGGTACAATGTCAAGGCCACTCCCTTGTTAATCCTGGTGTCAGAGGACCAGAGTTCAAATTCTATCGATGATGCTTACTATCTGGATGTCACCCTGGATAAGCCACATCACAGTCCTTGTCCAAAAATGAGGAAATTGGATAAGATGACTATTGATTTCCCTTCTAGCTTTATATCTATGATCCCATGAAGTAACTCAGGTAAGAAATATGATGGAATATTATATAGGAGAAGGATACTTGGCTTTAGAATTTTAAAATCATGCATTCAGGTGCACCCTCTAATATATTTTAGCTCTGAGACCATAGGCAAATTATATAACCTTTCCATTCCATTAAATAACATTAGAAGTTGTAGAGTCTTCACATATATGGGTCTGATCTGCTACAGTGAGTTTTTTCCACTCATAGTTCCCTAGACCAGTGAAACCAAAGGTTTAATTAAAAAAAAAATATGTTGTGATAGGCTAAAGAAACAAAGATGGCATGATCTGATGAGGATCTAGGTAAGATGCCAGGCTCTTATAAAGATGGACCAGGTGACCTTCAGAGTTTCTTTAAAACGCTAAGATTCTAGGAATTTATGAAATGACACAAAATGCATAACTTCTTTCATATATCAATGGATCTTTCATATCAAATTGTGTAGTTAATGCCTCCTCCTATAAATCTGGCCCAGGAGATCCACCCAATACACTTGGAAATCTCTTCTAGACTTCTGGATATTATATGGACAAGAACGGAATAAAATGGCTATCCACCAGTTGTCACTCACTTTTGCTGCATGAACAGCCCATCACTAGTTCTTGTCATACATCTCATACAACTTGTCTTCAACTTCTACATCTTTCTTCACTGGGAATGTGATGCAACCTATTCATACATAATGATATGCACCTTTCCTTTGCATTTTACTTGGCCTGAAACTTTAATTAGTTGGAGGGAATGGAATTTCATGCTTTACGACTACAGATCATCAGCCAAAGAATAACTTTCTTAAAAAGTGGTCTTTTATTTCAGAACAGCATTGACTTTATTAAAGTGTCAAGTAGCTTCTCAAAAGGGCAGAAGAGTGGTACCTTGGATAGCACACCAGGTGTCAGGAATCAGGAATACCTGAGTTCAAATCCTGCCTTAGATACTTACCATCTGCGTGACCCTGGGCAAGTCATTTAACCCTGTTTGCCTCCGTTTCCTCATGTATAAAATGAGCTAGAGAAAGAAATGGCAAGCCATTCTAATATCTTTGCCAAGAAAACCTCAAATGGGGTCATGAAGAGTCAGACATTCCTGAAATGACTGGACAACAAAACCCAAAAAACTTCTCAAAGACAATCTAATTTGTTCTCTTCCTCCTATCTATTTCCAGACCCCATCTTCAGGGTCTGTCCAAATCAAAGTATCATCATTACAGTTTTGAATAAAATTGTCTATCATAATCTGAACAATAGGTTTTCTTCCTCCAGTTGTATTTTTCTTTGTGAATGGTTAGGCTAAAATATTTACAATATTTCGTGGCTTGATAGAAGCAACACCATGCCACCACAACATTTAGGAGCACTTAGGGGATGATAACCTTTTTCATGGAATATATTTTCAATTTAGATTCTTCTCTATAGATCAATCAATAAATATCTGTGGAGCATACATTACATGCCAGGAACTGTGTACAGTACAGGGAATACAAAAAGAGGTGAAATACTCTAATGGCAAGCAAAGTAGGATCTTTGCTATTTTTCTGGATTGAGTTTTAACCAATTAGATACATGCATGTGGATTCTATCCAATCAGATACTGAGTAAGACAGTATATAGAGAGAGCTAATGTGTGAGAAAGCAGGTATGAAGAGAGCCAGCTTTGAAGGAGTGAGCTAGTATTGAGAAGAAGAGAGCTGAGAGGAGACCTCTGAGAGCTGAGAGGAAAACCTCTGGGTATGGAGAAGAAGACCTCTGAGAGGTGGGAGAAAGCCCTGTCTATTGATCTGTGCAGATTTCTCAGACAGAAGCACTATCTATTGGTCTTTATGAGTGAATTGAGATGGTGCTGTGGTGTGCCCTACTGAGCTTTGTTTTCCCACAAGCAGAAGCTGCAGAGTGGAGCAGTTCCTATGAGTTGAGACATGGAGCAGGAGCAGAGAGCTGCCTACATGTGAATCCAGATGACAGTCAGGAGTGGTCAGCCCACAGAGGAAGAGCCATGGAACTTGAAAGTCAACCTTGACTTAAGATGAAAGAGGACTTTACTTAGATACTTGTTATTGATTAAAGAGACTGTTCTTACTGTGACCTAGGGGTGGATAGTGTGGTATTTTGATGAAAGGACTTTACTTGGATACTTGGTATTGATTAAGGATGTTGCTAATATTGTTTTATGTGTATATTTTATATGTATTTGTATATTTATATATCATATATATTTTATATGTATATCTATACACATATGTATTGAATGACATGTTTTACTTAAGGATGTTGCTATGAATGTTATGCTTTACTGAACAATATTGAACAATAGTTAGTTTATTGCTGAACAGAGAGTTCATTATAGTAAATGATAGACTCTTGAAATTACTCACAGCATCAATCCTCAGGTGTGCTGCCGTGATTGGTGTTATAAATACAGTTGCTGACCTCCAGGAGTTTATAATCTAATGATGGAGACAATATGTAAACAGATATAAAAGAAGCTATGTACAGATGAATAGGAAATAGTATGTAGGGAAGACATTGGAATTGGCTTTGAAGAAGGGCTCTGAAGAGGCTTTGTGGAAGGTTTCCTATAGAAGGTGCAATTTTATTTGGGATTTAAATGAAGCCAGGGAGGTCAGTAGTAAGAATAGAGGAGAATGTTCTAGACATGAGGAACAGTCAGAGAAAATGCCCAGAGCTAAGAGATGGAATATCTTGTTCATGAACATCTTTCATAGTAATGACAAACATCTTTGGTGAGCATTCACCTTACTATTTTTACCTCTATTTATATTCATCATCAGAGAAGTTATCTAGCAAAGTTATTTCTGTTAACAGATTTTGTGTAATCAGTTTAATTGGATTTTGTTTGAGAGGTACCTGGTTGGAGAAAAAAGGCCTTTAATGTAATATTTTGCATATAGGAATCAAATGCTCTTTATTTTGTCACCTTTTAAATCATTAATGAACCAAAAGTGTAGTGGCATCTTGTATTCTCAATGCCTTTTCATCAGTTACGGGGAGTGGAAAGATAAAGAATAATCTCGACCTCTTTGTAGAGAAGTCATGGACTAGACATACACTTAACAATGTGTAGCCACTGTTTCAATTTGTTTTCTTGAACTACAGGCATTTTATAATAATAGGTAGATGAAAAAGAAGGTGAAGGAAGAGGAGGACAAGGATGATGATGAAGAGGAGGAGAAGGAAAAGGAGAAAGACAAGAAGGAAAAGGAGTAGAAAAAGGAGAAGAAGAAAAAGAAGGAAAAGAAAGAGAAGTGGTATTTATATAGTACCTTATAATTTGAGAAGCACTTTAGAAATGTCATTTTATAGTCACAAGAATACAAGAACGTAGATACTGTTATTACTCATATTCTAAAGATAAGTTAATACATAAGTTGAGGCATCTTAAGCTCGTATGTAGCTGAAGCAAGATTTGAACTTAGATTTTCCTGGCTCCATGTGCAGTGCTCTATCTAGCTAGATAAGTAAGTACACCACTTAGCTGTCAAGCTTACAAAGGAGGGTTTGTTTCATTTTTTTTATTTGAGGGGAGTGCTTCCATTCCTCATTTTATGACTTTCTATATAATACTAATAAGACAGAGGAAGAAAAGTTAATTGTTTGGAAGCTGTAAAATGAGTGTAACTCCTGCCAGTGGCCTCTGAATCTTGGCATCATTCACCAAAGACCTGTTTGCCTTGCCCTAGTTATGCCTCTTCAGAGAATTGTGGTAGGCACTGAGGAAGGTAAGTGATCTAGGTAAGCCACAGTCCCTGTTGTGATGGAGTCTAGATACTAGGAGAGAAACAGAACAAAATCACATGTAACTTGTGCCTCAAAGCCCATTTACACAGATATCTTTAAATTGATCACTCAATGCTCCATTCCAACATGGAGCGTATTGGTGAGAGTTTGGGAGAAGAGAGATCCTGGTCTTCTGGCTTATAGTTTTTGGAGAGAAACTTTGTGGTTTGGGATTCTTTTCAGATCTCTGAAAGGGAAAAAATGATTCTGGAAAGAAGTCAATATGTAAAGGAACCTCAGTCATGTTCCTATCCCCAGTTTACTTCACTAGAAACTTCAGGGGATTTCTTCTCAGGTGAAATCTGGAATTCTCTTTTGATTGACCTGAGTTCTTTAATTCTGTGCATTGTCTGCTATATTTTTATCTGTATGCCTTGTCTGATTTTATTTGCTATTGACTTGGATAACTGAGTTTAGTTCTTATTCCTCACATGTGTTCTTTGAGGAACTATCGTTTGGTGGGAAGGAAGTCAAACTTTGGACAGATAACTCAGAATATTCCTCCCCTATTAAGGTATAATGATTAGGAACTAAGCTTGAACTTTAAAATTATTTTCCTCAGACTAACAATATTTAAGGGGAAAGAGAGATCTATAATTCTCCCCTTGCATCTCCTCTCTGAGTGCTAGTCTCTGAGTCCCCAACCTTCTACTGCCTCTCTTGTTAGGAATCAAAGTCTTTTTTGAAGAAGGGTACAAGGGAGTGACTGTAGAGACAGCCCTGACTCCTTGTGAGATAGACCTATGTGGACATATACAACCTATATATACAACCTACATATGCCACCCCTTTACATACAGATAACTAAAATATATAATATTATATAATAATTGGATTAGGCATGTAGAAAACAAAATATTAAGTAAAGTCTAAAGGAAAAGGTCTAAAATGAAGGCATATAAAAAGAAAATGGGAGTGTGGTCCAGAAATGGAAGTGACTGAATTAAATTATGTCTAAAGTTCCTTGCAGGTTTAAATCCTATAATCCTACAAGATTATAGAAATGCAGAAGGAACTCACATCCTTTATATATAGAAGAAAACTGAGTCCTGAAGAGGGGAAGTGAGTCACAGGAGTCACATAGACAGAGCTGAGAGTAGAATCCAGCTGGTCTGCCTCCTTCTCCAAGACTGATCCCCTGAACCACACAGCTTTCCAGATGTCATGAGCTGACTTCTTAAAACTCGCCACCATCTCCCACTTTCTTTCCATTGGGTTTTGGCCATTTCAGACCCACAAGGGAGCCCTTGTTCCTGGAAGGGTCATTGGGAGGGGGAGCAGAGCCTGTGTGACTGTCTGGAATCAATCCCAGTTGGAGGCTGGACAGGCAAGAACAAATGGCCTGAAGTAGATGCTTTCTTCCTCCTGTGTTTGCTTTGGAAAGTATGTCAAAATGCCCGGTGTCTGCAGCACATTGAAAGGCCTGGGTCCAATTTCCTAGAAAGACATAGAATCCTCAGTGAGGAAATAGAAATATATATCTAATAATTTTTTTGAACATTTTGTAATTTTTACTTACATTCTTTGTTGTCACATCAGCTATGCTTTCCAGTATGTCCTTCTCCCCTTTCCCTCCCTAAGGACCAGCTTTTATTTAAAAAAAAAAGGCAAATAACATTCAGAAACACTAACCAAAATATCATCCAAGACTGGTATTATTTGCAGTTTCCATACCCATAGTCCCCCACCTCTGTAAGAAAGAGGAGGTACAAGCTCATAGCTCTACTTCAGGAATAGATTTGATCATTATCCTTTCACTGCATACAGTTAAAATGATCTTTTTTTTCACTTTGTGGCCATCATATATATATATATATATATATATATATATATATGTGTGTGTGTGTGTGTGTCTATTTTCGTTTACTTCATTTTTCCATTTATTATTCCACGTTTCTCTGTATTTATTATATTCATTTCTTACTGTACAATTTACATTGAATTTGTGAACCGCAGTTTGTTTAACTATTCCTCAATCAATGATCATCTACTTGGTTCTGCCTCTTCAACATAGAGGTAGAAAGATTAGGTATATATGGAAACCATTTTTGAGAACATAGAGCTCTTTACTTAGTCCATAAACATCTATTAAGCACTTACTATATGCTAGGCATTGTGTGCTAAGCTTCTTAGTAGGGAAGGATCTATGATGTTCCAGTAACTGTCTTCAATAGTTGTTAGATATTATTTAAATAATCCTGAATATTAGGTGTTATTGTCATTATTTTACAGTTTATGAAAGTGAGGCACACAGAGTTTAAGTGACTTGCTCAGGGTCACACAGTGTGAGGTCATATTTAAATTCAAGTCCTTCTGACTTCAGATTCAACACTTTATCCACTGAGACTCATAGCTGTTTTTATCAGGGGAATTTGAGTCAAAGGGTATCACTATTTTATGTCTCTTTCATTCTTTTTCTTTTCTTTATTTAGCATAATTTTTTAGCATGATTCCAAAAAGCTTTCTAGAAAGTTTGAACCAATTCATAGCTCCATCAACTTTGTCCATCTTTTTAACAACCCTTCACCGGTGACATTTTCCATTTTTAATAATCTTTGCCAACATGTAGGGTTTAAGGTAAGACACCAGATTTTTCTGATTTACAGTTCTCTTCCTGTGAGTAAAACAACATTTGAACTGGTTGTACACAAAATTTCTACACTGCCTCCAGTCAAACATATCATGAGACTCAGTCCCTGGATATGTCAGAATTATGAACTTCCTGGCTATTTCCAAACATGTACAATTCAGTGCTGAGGCAAGCCTGGAGTTTGGGGATAATGAGGCAGCCTGTTTATGGATCACTGAGGAGGAAGAGTTGATGACTTGGTGGAGCTTTGCAAGTAAATGACCTGACCCTCAGTAGTCTCTTTCTATCTGGCTTCAGATTGTGTTATAGACAGTTCCAAGTGCCTTATGGGAAAGGAAGGTGAGAAGGGATGGATAGCTTGTATTATCCTCCACCCTGGCTACTATTTGGCCATGAGCTTGTGCCGAATAAAGCACTTGTCCTGTCTAGGTGAGCTTGAGTTTGTGTTTATGAATGCCTGTTTTTTCCCCTTTTATCTTAGGTGAATCAATATCTATTCTAAGATCCAATTGATGGAATCAATATCTATCCTATGAATATCTCTGTGCTTGTATACAACCCCGTGAATTTAAAATATGTGAAATCCTCAGGTCCTTTTAGTGAGAATTGGTCTAGAGAGTAGTCACCAGAAAATATGCCAGAACTCATGGAGAAAATGAAGACCTGTAGGAGTTTAGTCACAAGACCTGGCCTGGATGAGCAAAAGATATGGATTTTGAGGGAGATGATACCAAGTCAAGGGGAAATGTAAAGAACCTAACTGATATTCGTGAAGACTTCCTTATGCTCTGATGAGGGCTTAATATTGTCCTTCTAGGAAAGTACTTATATTGTTCAGTCATTTTCAGTCATGTCCTACTCTTCATGAACCCTTTTGGAGTTTTCTTGGCAAAGATACTAGAATGGCTTGCCATTTCCTTCTCCAGCTCATCTTACAGATGAGGAAATTGAGGAAACCAGAGTTAAGTGACCTGCCCAGCATTACACAGCTAGTAAGTGACTGAGGCCGTATTTGAACTCAGGTCTTTCTGACTCCAGCTATGTAACCCTGAAAAATTCATTTAACCTATGTATATCTAAGTTTTCCCATCTATAAAATGAGTGCTCCCCAGGATTCTTGTGAGAATAAAATGAGATAATATTTATAATTTTCATTTTGTTTTACAAATTTGTAATATTTGTTTTCTAAACTTCAAAGTGCTCTGCTCATCATCACCATCTTCTCCTTCTCCAGTAGTGCTGCAGGACTTCGGAGATTCCCTCACTGGGCCACCAGTAACCTCCCCCAAAGTTCCTAAGACATCTGAACATCTTGAACTCATGCAGTATATCCAAATATGGTGACATTCATTGAAGAATAAATACCGGTTCATTTAAGATGAGGAAACCAAAACAAGCAGTCACAAACCTAATCCCAAGCTCTTCAAACCTTATCATATGATTTACCTGTCATGTGCACACAGCCACATGGTACCTTGTAGTATGGAACAATCCTGACAAAATCCAAAGTCTGAAAGGAAAAAGACACTGAACTGTGTCATAATCTTTTAAAATGTCAATTGAGTTATCTTTCAGCTCTCCCTGCTCAGCAGTAAAGGGTTGATCTCATCTTTTCAAAGTGCTGAGTCACATATGACCAAAAGCAACAAATGATTATGTCATATCTGATGTTATATGCTAGGTATACATGTAGTCAAGAATAACTTTGAGTCTGCCCTATTCCAATCCTTTAAATTAATAATTTGGAAAAGTCTTTAATATGATTGCCAATGGTTTGCAATTCTTATTTTGAGAAATACTTCTTCATATCCTTTTGACCCCTTTGGGGAGTGGTATTTCTTCTTATATATTTATATTATTTCCCTATATATTTTGGACATCAGATCTTTGAGATTTATTGATTTATTAGACATCTTTGTGAGTACCTATTTTGTTCTAAGTGTCACAGAGAGACAGCAGGAATTAGGTCCCATGCATTCACTCAAGGATATTACAGTGTAGTGGAGGGGAAGAGATGAAAATAAGCCATAAAACCTGAGATCTATGCCTAGGTATACCAAAGCATAATTGTGTGCTTTCTCTAACTAAGCATGGGAGTTTGGGATTGGGAACAAAGTGGATGAATAGACTTTCTTTAGGATTAGCCACTAGACTAGTTGCGGGCACATACCTATAATCCCTGCTAAGATGGAGGCTATGAATGGTGGGTTATGTGAACTAAAGAGTTTTGAGATGCAGTAGAACTAAAGCCAATATGACTTCCACACTTAACTGGCAATAATATGATAGTTCCTAGGATTAGTAGGTAGGAGGAAATCAAGCTACTTAAAAAGGAGCCAATCAGGCCATGTTGAAAACCAAACAATTTAAATCATCTGTGCTGATCAGTAAACAATTGAGCCCATGAGTGCCTGCTGCACTTCCTACCTGAGAAAAATAGAAAGATTCTGTCTAAAAAAAATCCAACAAACCAAAGGAAAAAAAATCCAAATGAAACAAACAAACAAAAAAGAGGATGTTTGATTAAAAAACAAGGAGTCAATGGATTGTAGCATGATAGAGAAGGAATTTATGAAATAATCAACCATGAACTCCAGACTGAGTAGGGAGATATGTGATGCCAGATGTAAAATGATGATGGATTGGAACAATATGGAGCAGTTAGTAAACTAGATGGCAATTCTAATAAAAGAACCATCATTTCTAATTTACTGTTGATGCTATATGACTATGAATTATTATTCTATCCTTGCCAAAGAATCCAAATTGCAGGTAACCCAAGAACAACTATGGCACTACAGGGGGAAACTGTACAGAGTGGATGCAGTTAGGTTTACCATATTCATTATGATCAATATTCTTTGCCAGACTCCCCAAGCAGTCTATGGCAGAGAAAAATTTAAGGACCTTTGAATTTGAGTAAAGCTTTGTGGGTAAAATCCTTCATGCTATAAGAAATCAGAAACAATAGCAAAACTGAACCAAAAAAACAAAATCATAATCGAAACCAAAACTTTAGGCATCAATGAGAGTTTATTGAGTTTGCCAGCAAGGAAGCACCATGCACAAGGGTGAAAACTCTCCAAAAGAACAAAAAGGCATAGATTATATAGGTTTTAATGCAGGTAGGTGACGAATTGAGTATGGTGCACCTCAAGATTCATTAGGGCTCATTACTGGAGTTTTGAAGAGTAGAAATAGGAGATGTGGTATCCCTCAACTGGACTGAACCTATTCCGGAGACTAGAAATAGGAAAGGCTCTTCTTCAGTTTAGCCAGATTGTGTAATCTCATCCTAACATATAGGACTGTTCTGGCAGTTTTATCAAGGAGAAAGGTCACCAACAGGGTCGGGGTTTTAATACAAATAAGATTAAGGGCAAGACTGAGCAACTGCAACTTCCCCATCTCCATTTCTGCCATTTTGGAGGTACCTAGGTGGTGCAATGAATAGAGCTCTGGACTTGAAATCAGGAAAATGTAGTTACAATCCAGCCTCAGACCCTCAGTTTCTCTGTGACCCTAGGCAACTAACTTAATCTCAGTCTGACTCAGTTTCTCAATCTATGAAATGGGGATAATAATAATATCTACCTGCCAGAGTCATTTTGAGGACTAAATGAGATAATACTGTGAGATTCTTCAAAAACTTGAAGCTCTATGCTAGCTACTACTACCAGAAAACTGAGCAACACAGAGGGAAGTGGTAAAATCATCATAAGCAAAGATTCAGCTTCTCTGACACCAGAGATAGTGTTCTCTCTACTGTACAATACTATCTCCTGTGTATAAAGATATTGTAGCACAGTTGGGAAAACTGAGACACAGGACTTGACTAAAACCACATAGCTAGGGAGCTTTGGAGTCAGAATTCAGACTTGGTCTTTCTAGATTTAAAACCAGAGCTCTTTCTAGCATGCCTCATGCTAGGTTTTGTAGGTTAAGTAGCTTCAGAAGGGAGGTGGCTTGAAGGATTGAAGAGTTTTTGGTGGCCTTTACAGAAGCATGTTTGGAGGGTCCCTACTGTATATTATAGTATATACTGTATACTAAAATATAGATGAACCAATACGAAAATGCTATATATGGCTAATGTGAAGAAAAATGTGTCCAGGCAATTAAGGGGAATAGACCAGGAGAAATTTTTTTCCCAAAGACTCTTAATTGATGCTTGATTTGTCTTTCCCAGATATGTCAATTAATCCTTAAAACTACATTTAACCTCCATGTCTTGGTAATAAATTAATACTTGTTGAATGATTATGGAGTTCACAGGGAAAGATTAAACCATCCATCTAGATTTCTTATGATAGCTTACATGTATATAACATTTTAAAATTATAAAGCCCTTTCTACATAAAACACTTTGGGGGTAGGGGGAAGGAGGAGGATTAGTCCAAATATTAACTTACCCATTTTAAAGATAAGGAAATGGAAGCTTGGAGAGAAGCTCACTGATTCACCCAAAGCCATGAAGTCAGTAAGGGATACATTCAAACTGAGCTCTTCTGACTTCGTGTCCATGTGATGCCCAAGATCAAAGTCAGAAACTAGAATTGGATTCCTGCTCCAAGATTAAGTAAATCTACTGACAGACCAAGTTGGAATCATAACAAGTACCTACTTGCTACTTCTAAGTCAACCTAGTGCCAATCAGTGGAGCAATCTGTATTTACTTAGCAACCACTTTGTCCCAGGCTCTTTGATAGGCCCTCAGAGAATGTTGGCTTGCGAGAATGGGTAAAATCAGTATGTTATTGTAGCCCTACCCTCATTGAACTTACAATCCATTTTTAGTTTATGGAGTGGAGCTAATAGAAAGATAATTAACAATAAGATATGGAATGAGACAGCAAGATGACAATCTGTGACAGAGTACCTCCATTCTTCATTTTACCTGGTTTGATGTGGTCCTGATACTGCCCTTGGGTTTCAATTCTACTCCTTTGAGAACTAATTTAAATGAAATGCTTATTCAATTGAATTGAATCAAAATGTCAGCTCCTGCAGGAAGTCATATTTGATTGCCCCTAACTCATAGTGAGCTCTATGTCCTTTGAGCCTATTGCTGTTTTCACTCTATGTGACCCCATGGCCCATAGTACACCAGACCTTTCAATTCTCCACTATCTCCTGAAATACATCCAAGCTCATGTTCATTGCTTCCGTGACACTATCCAATCCCATCCTCTATTGTCCCCTTTTCCTTTTGCCTTCCATCTTTCTCAACAGCAGGGTCTATATCATGTCTATATCTCATCAGGTTCTACGTAGGTAGTGCAGGGGTAGAATCTTGGACATAGAATCAGATGTGAGTTCAGTCTGGTCTCAGATACTTTCTAGCTTAGTAAACCTGGTCAAGTCATTTAGCCTTTGTCTGCTTCCTCAGCTGTAAAACGGGGGTAATAAGAACACCTGCCTCCCAAGACTGTTATGAAGACAAAATAATATTTTAAAAGACTTTGCAAATCTTAAAATGTTATGTAAATGTTAGCTATTATTGTAATACATTCATAACAAATACAATAATGTTTAAGTACCTATAGTGTACTCAATGGAGAGAAAAGTTTAGATAAGACACAGTACCTTCCCATGTAGTAGGGGGAGCATACATATACTACAGATAACTAGGATCAGAACAAAAGCACATGAATTGGATTTAAGTAGGGCAGAGTTGCATGAAGTAATCAGCCTCATTTTCTCTTCCTAGGTCACTGAAGTCCAGTGTCAGGACAAAAGTCAAGACAAATGGTGGTCTGGATTGCAGTGGATGACCCTGGCATCTTTGACATCTGATCAAGTTCTAAGCACTCCATCGCTTACTTTAGCTACCTTCATGGCTGTTGGAACAAATTATTCACATTTACCCATTGTGCTGGGGAAATTCTTTACATGTTCCTAACTCACCAATGGGTTTGGGGTGTATTGATTACCCTGGGCCTGCTTTAGGCCCTCTGCTGAGACAGTTTACCAGAGTGTAACTGGTTTGTGCTATAGTTTCTTGGAGTCACAGGTGAGTGTTTGGTGAAAGGTAGATGCCAAAAGTAGCTGAGCATCCCTGAAAAGGCCTCAGTAAGCTCTTACACCAGAGGTGCTAGTCCTCCAGAACATCTCATACATTCCAACCTCTAGGGATACAAATATAAAAGGGAGTCAGCCTCTTATCTCAGAAGCTTACATTCAATTAGAGCAATTCAGCTCTTATAGGAGAGAGGTAGCAAGAGAAGGGAGCTCTGGTATATATGTTTTGTCTTCGGATCTTACATGCTTTTCAAGGTACATTAAGCATTGTGTTGATTTGAATTGATTAGTCAGGAACGTTTCAGTGAAAGGATACCAATCTTGGAGTGTGAGGACCTATATTCAAATCCTAGTACTACAATGTGATTCCTTCAGGATTTGAGTAAGCCACTCAAGTATCTTCATCTGTAAAAGGAGAATATTCAACTAGATATCCTCCAATGTCTCTTCTGGTTTTAATTCCATAATCCTACTAATATGGCCTTTTTGATACTTTCAAATACATCTCACTACTATCATTTGACCTGGGTTCAAATCTTGACTAACACTATGAACAAGTCATTTCTCCTCTTAGAAACTGTTTCCCCACTTATAATATAATGCTATTACTAATAATATTTGCTTCATAGGATTGTTGTGAAGATCATATGGAATCATGCTTGTAAAGCTCTTTGAAAACCCTCCATTGCTATATAAAATTAATGATTATGAGGATGGTGATATGGACTCTTTTTCACTAGGAGAGAGAGATATAGAGAGACTTGAAGGCATGGTGGTTATGTGTTTGTTCTTTATTTTTGAAGAGGACTGTGATATCAAGATTATTATATAATTTGCAGTTGACTTTGATTTGAATGAGGGAGGGCTGTGCAAGGCCACCAACTTCACTTTCTCTCCTGAGCCATCTGGGTCCAGTGGCCTGATGTTCATCTGGATGGTTGGAGATGGTCCAGGATGCAATGTGAAACCCTAGCCCTTTTCAGGCTAAGGTTTTATCACATTCTTACTTTGAGATATACCCATTCAGTGAGTAGCCTTCCTTGATTGTTGTCCATTTTTGAAAAGGACCAAAATGAAATCACCATGAAAAAGTAAAATTTCACTGTGTCTGACTGTGGCTGATCAGACCAATATAAGCTCAGAATGATCTATCACAGGTTGGGCACAGATAGTCTGTGGGAATATTTGGGGTGAATATCCCAAATTTGTGCATCCTGCATTTACTTTGTGCTGTGTCAATTCTGTTTTGCTCAAAGAGCACAACACCTTTTCTTATGTGGGCATGCCATGCTGAGTGGTCCTGTGTCAGTGTCTCCCACGTTGCACAGTAAATTCCAAAGATCTTCAGAGACACCTTGAGAGTGTCCTTGTATCATTTTTTTTGGCCACCATGTGATCTCCTGCCCCATGCAGGTTCTCCATAGAATAGTCTCTTTGGCAAGTGTACATTTGGCATTTGAACAACGTGGCTAGCCCATTGGAATTGCACTCTCTAAAGCACAGTTCGAATACTTGGCAGTTCAACTCTAGCAAGGACTTCAGTGTCTGGTACCTTATCCTGCCAGGTGATCCTCAGAATCTTCCTAAGACAGTTCAAATGGAAACAATTCAGTTTCCTGGTATGACATTGGTAGATTGTCCATGTTTCACAGGCATACAACAATGAGGTCAGCACAAGGGCTCTGTAGGCCTTCAATTTGGTAGTTACTCTAATACATCTTCTCTCCCAAACTTGTCTTTGGAGCCTAATAAACACTGAGCTAGCTTTGGTAATGAATGCATCAATCTCAATGCGCACATCCCTGCAAAGTACACCACCAAGGTAAGTGAATTTATCCACAGCATTCAAAATTTCTCCATTTGTTATAATTGATGGTTCCAAATATGGATGGTGTGGTAGTAGCACAGGTGGCACCTGTGGTTTTTTTTGGTGTTAATTATTAGGCCAAAATTAGCACAGATAGCACAGAATTGATCCATACTTTGTTGCATCTCAACTTCAGAGATTTCATTGAGTGCGCAATCATCTGCAAACAGAAAATCATGCACCAACACTCCCTCAACTTTGGTCTTGGCTTGTAGCCTTTTCAAACTGAAGAGCTTACCATCAGTATGGTAGTTGACCTTGACGCCGTGTTCATCCTCACTGAAAGCATTTGTCAACATAGCTGAAAACATCATGCTAAAAAAAGCATGGGAGCAAGCACACAGCCCTGTTTCACTCCACTGGTGACTGGGAAGGCACGAGAGCTTTTTCCAATATCCAGAACCCAGGCAAACATACCATCATGAAATTGACCTACAATATTGATGAATTTCCCTGGGCAACCAAATTTTGACATAATTTCTTTAAGCCCTCACAATTAACAGTATCAGAGGCCTTGGTCAAATCTACAAACATTGTGTACAGACCTCTGTTCTGTTCCTGGCATTTCTCCTGGAGTTGTCAAGCAGCAAACCATATCGACTATTCCTTGGCCCTTTCTGAAGCCATACTGGCTCTCAGGTTTATGATCATTTTCCAGGTGAAGAATCAGCCTATTAAGGAAGACTCCAGCGAGAATTTTTCCAGCAATGACTAAGAGAGAGATCCCCCTGTGATTGTTGCAGCACAACCTATTCCCTTTACCCTTATAGAGATGGACAATGGAAGCATCCTTGAACTCCTGGGGGATAACCTCCTCTTGCCATATAACCTGGAAAATTTCAGTTAGCTTTTGTATGAGCAATGGTTCCCTTTACCTTGTAAATCTCAGTTGAAATAGAATCAGAACCAGGTGCTTTGCCACATGAGAGGAGCCTAATGGCCCTCAAAACCTCTTCTTCAGTTGGAAGTTCAGTTAAGGAGGGATAGCCTTCCTTAAGCAGTTACTCAAGGGATGACCCCTTTAATCAAAAGAAAAAAAAAATCAAACTAGGAGGGGAAGACCCTCAGGGTTCCTGGATAAAAGAGAAACAATTACTATTTAGCAATTGTATTCACTCTGTACTAGGTGGGTGGGGACTTGTTGTCCAGTCTATGAGATCCAGAGTGGATTGGGTTTAAGGTTTATCATTGGACAAGAAATGTAGCCAGTAAACACAGAGGAAAAAAGGCAGTTTTGGGCATGGAGTATAACTTCCCCTGGGTAGAACACCAGAGTTGAGGAAGAAGGAGAGGGGGAGGAGGAGGAAGAGGGGGAGGATGAGCAAGAGCCGGAGAAGGAGAGCTGCTGCTACTCACTCACTGGTTGTGTTTGTCCTTTGTTTTTGAAGAGGACCATGACATCAAGAGGATGACATGATTTGCAGTTGCTTTGATTTGAAGGCATGGAGAAATGAGTGGGAGAAATAAAAACAACCAATGTATATAACTTTTCCTAGGATTTTGACAGACTAGGAAGAAAGATAGACGATATCTAAAAAAGTATTAGAGTCAAGTAGTCAAGTATGTTCATTTGTTTTGTAGAATGATAGCAGTCTGGACATGTTAATTGATTTTTTTTTTTAATGTTTCCGAACCTAGAACCAATCTGTTTGATTCACAATAGATGCTTAATAAGGTTTACTGAATTTTATTGAATTTTAGGAATTTCTTTCTTTCCATCCATCTTCTTTCTCTCCATCTTCAATTAGTACCAGCAACAATAGTAGTAGTTGTGGTAGTAATAGTAGTAGTAGTAGTAGCAGTAGTTGTTGTCTTCATAATCAATAAATTATCTCACAGCAGGGACTAATATGAGAGTTACTCTTTTCAGCTATGAGTGATTTCTCCAACCTCTGACTTCATGAGCACTCTTTATTTCCCTCATGCATTCATGACCTTGTAATTCATTGTATATTTGTAGGAATCTTTTATCTCCCTATGGAATGTAAGCTTCTAGAAGCCAGGCACTTTGTCATTTCTATTTGTATATTTCCCAGTGCTTAACGCAGTCCCTTGCACAAAGTAGACACTCAAGAAATATTTATAAAATGAATGAATGACTGGAGAAAAGCCAAACTTCACCCACATTTCCTAGTTTCTTTTTCCTCCAAAATCAGCCTCAGACACACTGAAAGAAATCACCAGGCTTAACTGAATACAGTCAGTTAGAAGAATGGCTGCAGGCAGTCTGGTCTTTTAAGATTTGTGGAAATAAAAGCTTAACGACAGCAATGATATGACTGAAATCCAAAAGGCCACTGAAGAAAGAGAACCTCCCTGGTGAATGACAGTACAGAGACCTCTTCAAAGTGTCCAGAACAGGCCAGCTTTTCCACATTAAACATTCTGTGGGCTAAATTGCTCATTTCAATAAACAGTGGGATGTGTCTCCAGAAAAGCAATCCCACCCTAACACCCACCCCTGAAGTTTTAACAGGACATGCTTGGGAAACATTTTTATTCCACCCCAAAACCTCATCCATGATTGCCCTACTTCAGCAGGAGGTTTGCACAAACAGGAAGTCCCAGTGTGACTGGCAGAGACAAATAAAGCATTTTTCTATTGCATTCATTGCTTCTGCATCAGTTTCCAAGGAGATGGTATATAGTATAGTGATTGAAACATCTGGATTTGGAGTCAAGGAGACTTGGGTTCCTATCCTACCTCTGACATCTACCACCAGCATGACCCTAAGCAAGGCTTTTAACCTTAATATATCTCATGCAACTCCCTATGATATCTCAAGGACAATTTCCATTTGATCTTAGAAGAAAATCCCGATGTAAAGGCAGTCATAGGTTCTTAGGGAGGTTCTTAGTTAGGGAGAATTCCAGATCAAGATGTGGAGATGGAACTGGATTCTAAAGCAGGGAAGTCTCAACCTTTAGGGCATGTTCGTGTACTTACTGAAAACAAATAATCCTTTTTATTTGTTGATTAGAAGAACTATGCTTTCACTTTGAACAGACCACAGCAAAAAGGCTGCCCAAAGTCTCACACCTAGGTGAATCCAAATAGTGCCAATCAATCAACAGATCATCAGACATTGACTAAGGACCTGTTATACACCCATTACTGTGCTAGGAGTTAGGAATACAGCGATGAAAATAAAAGTGTCTGCCCTGAAGAAGCTTTCATTGTATCAGAGAAAATGTATCTCTATATAGGCATATACAACATATATAAAGAATAAAGAAAAGGTCATTTTGGAGAGGAGGCACTGTTAGCTGATGATGTCAAGAAAGACTTCACGTAGGATCTGGTATTTGTGCTGAGCTTTGCAGAAAACTAGGAATGCTAAGAGACAGATGTGAGGAGGGATTACATGTACTCTAGGCACAAAATAGGGAAGCCTGAGCAAAGAAACAGAGTTGGGAGATGGAATGACATATGTGAGGTTAATAAGGAGGCCAAGGTGGATGGATGGTATAGTACGTGAAGGGGCTTAATGTGTAATAAGGAAAGGAAGGCAGTTTGGAGTAAGCTTGTGAAAAGCTTCAAATTCTACTAGAGCAAGGGTGGGGAACCTTCAGCCTCTTATGCTATATGGCCTGGAAGCCACATGTGGCCCAACCCTGTATTAAGAGTTTATATTTGATCCTAGACATGATAGGGAGCCACTGGAGTTTGCTGACTAGAGAATGAATGTAAGATTGAGACCTGTGCTTTAGGAAAATCCCTTTTGCATCTGTGTGGAGTCAATTATTAACAGAAAGTTAATAATTATCTTAGAAAATAGAATTTGCTTCTAGCCCATGAAAAAAGTTGGGGCATGTTTTTTGATAATTTGAGTGTTGTTTGAGAATTTGATCACATTTATCTACTTTCTCATAAATAAATGAATTCAAAATAATCAATTGAGGAAGTATTTCCCTTCCCTATCTTACATGTATAAACTGGATGAAGCCTGACCCAACTTATTAAAAGGGACAAAGTTTAAGACAAAGCATTTACTTATTTTATACAGGCATAAAAAAACTAAGGTTATCATGCAATAATGTATATTACAGTTTGTGTCTAAGCAGTCAATTCATTCCAAGAGAGCAAGAGCAGTTTATAAAATAAAAAAAGAAAAAAAAAAACGAAAATCATGTCCTCCACTGCCCAGCAAAGTGTTTAAATTCAATTTATGGACGAGTCAAGACATCACCCCCTGATATCACTGGTCTTCTTCAAAGGATAAACAACAAAGTGCTCTGCATTCAGTTGGTGCTTATACATATTTAATTAATGAATGAATGGACAGCCTCCATTTGGGTTGAATTTAGCCTTTGTAAAAAATAAAATAAAATGATCAAACTAATTAATTCATAAAAATTTTTGAGGGCTTACTAAAGCCTAGGAACTGGATTATTTAGCTCTAGACATTTAAAAAAAAAAAGCAAAAATGTTCTCTGCCATCAAGGGACTTATAATGGGGCGATGGATGGCATATAAATAAAAATAAGGCATAGAAAGTAAAGGCAGAGAATTGATGAAAGTTCATACTTTTATAACGTCTTTTTTGTCTCCCCAGCTCCAGGTACAGTACCTGGAACACAGTAGATTTGTGTTTCATAAATGCTGGTTGACTCTCACTTTAAATTTTAAAAAGTAGAGTTCTTTTTTAAATTTTCACATAAACCCTATAAAAAAAGGGTAACTGCTATCGTCCTCATTTTTGCAGATTAGAAAAATAAGGCTCAGAAGAGCAAAATACCGTGTCCACATGCACTCACTTGGATGAATCTGTGACTTCATATATTCCCTCCAATTCCATGAATGGCAACCCATCTATGCCTATCTGACCCAAATGATTCTTATCCATGTCCATCTATATATTATAAATGGAAGAAGCGCAACTTTGTCTAGCTCTCCTAAGTCATGTGCAGGACCCTTTTGTCCAGTGGGTAGAATGATGAGCCTGGAATCAGGAAGATCTAAAAACCAAATCTGGACTCAGACACTTACCTGGCTTTATGATCCTAGGTAAATAACTTCAACTCCATTTGTCTCAGTACTCTCATCTGTAAAATGGACATAATAATGACATCTACTTTCCAGGGTTGTTGTGAAGATGAAACAAGAGACTGATTGGAAAGCACTTAGCAGAGGTGATGACACATTGTAAGAGCTATATAAATGTTAAATATTATTATTGTGCCATTTCCCCTTCCATTTTTCTTTAATATGTATTTCTATCATCTAAATTATATTTTTATTCTTCTCAACCTCTCTGAAGTATTTAACACAACTGACCAGCCCCTCTTTGATGTTTTCCCCTCCTTTGCTTGCACCACTACCATCCACTTCTCCTACTTCTATTATTTCTTCTACCTTCTTTTAGTTATTTACAAGTTGTTTCATCTTTTCCAGTCCTCTCATTGTGGATATTCTCTATATTTCAAGCCTCATCCTTCCATTTTTCTCTCCTCAGGTTGTCTCACTTTAAGATTACATCCATTCCCATCATATCTACTACTGTTTCTATGTTGGTTGGATTCTATTACTTCCAACACTGCATCTCAAGCTTTGTGCTTCAACTTGAGTTCCAGGTCTGTGTCTCCAATTTCCGAAAGACACTCAAATTCATCACATCCAATAATAACTGTATTTTATCATCCTTAACCCAAACCAATCCCTTCTCAGTTTCTCTGTCAATGGCACTAGCATTATTGTTATAGCCATATTTAAGACATAAGTTATCTTTGACGCTTGCTTTCATCCTTTCTATCAGTAATAGGAAAATAATAGAATAGGATTATCCAGGTTTATGAATTAAGATGAGCAGTAGAGAATGCTAAATGCCAAAGATGAAGGTAGGCAAGGGGATTTTAACCAAAGAAGTGAGCTATGTCAAAGAGCTAGGGAAAACTCACCATTTGGACAAAGTCAGTAGTTGAATTGGCTATTTGAGGCAGGGAGCAATGTGGACAAGTAGCCATTGACATATAAGATATATGGTCTATGGACATATAGGGTACATGTTAGTAAAAGCCTGTAACTAAGTTCTGAAGCCTACTGGGAATGTGCCTTCTGCTCCATTAGAACTACAGTGGGGAGAAAATAGACTTCAAATCAGGAAAGACATGAGTTCAATTCCAATTCTGGGTATAAATCCCATACCTACTAGTAGTGTGATCTTGGACAAATGACTTGACCTTTCCATGCCTCTGTTTTCTGCAGCATAAAAAGGGAGAAATAACACTTGCATTGCTTAACTGATAAGGCTTTTATAATAAAGGCACTTAGTAAACTTTACAGTCCATATTCATGATACATATTCTATACTAGACAGGTTACTTTTTGGTTGGTTGCTTTTTTTCTTTCCTATTTCTGGTAGGTTATCATTTGCACATATCATTGATCAGATTCATTCTTGTATATCACATGTGTAGCCTGTGCCAGTCAAAAGACTTTAAATAAACTCAAGAGTCAAAGGGGAAAAAAATAGTCATTGTCAAATTTTAGTGTCTCTCCCTGGGAGATTTCTTGGAAACCCAAAGAACCTAGCAAAGGGGTATAGAATAGAAAAGATCCGAGGATCAGGACACAGATTTTGAAAGAATAGATGAAACCATCTAGTGTAATATCTTCATTTTACAAAAGAGAAAACTGGGGCTCAAAAGTGACTTTCACCAAGTAATGGTAATAGTAGTAGTACCAGTAGTAGTAGTAGTGATAGTAGTAGTGGTGGTGGTGGTGGTGATAGTGATGATGATGATGATGATGATGATGGTGGTGGTGGTGATGATAACTAACAATTATATAGCACCTACTATGTGCCAGGCACTGTACTAAGTGCTTTACAAATATCTCATTTGATCTTCACAACAACCTTGGAAGGTATGTATGTATTATTATACCTATTTTAGGAAAAGGAAACTGAGGCAAATGGAGGATGTAACTTCCTCAGGGTCACACAGCTAATAAACACCTAAGGCTATATTTGACCTTGGAGCTTTCTTACTACAGGTCTAGAATTTTACTCCTGCTCCACCTGGCTCTGAGGGGTGGAGCTGGGATTAGAACCCCTATCTTTAAGTTTAGTTGCAATATACTTTCCATTGTAACATATAGGATGTTGAACCAGGAAACTTATTTCTAACTCATTCACTTTTTAATGTGACCATGGGACAGCCACTCTCTGAATTTCAATTTCAATTTCTTCACCTGTAAAATGAGGATAATGATTACCACCCCCCTTTATGGGTTGCTGGGAAAATACTTTGTGAAACATGAATATGAGCTACATATCTTCTACCACAGTTGATACTGAATAAATATGTGTACTGAAAGAAAGAATGGCTTTTCAATGGGATGTTTACAGAAACAGTCAGGACTGTGCAGGACCACTGAGAAAAATCCTGCCTAGATTTCACTATGGGTATTGGAAAAACTTCTTTCAGAAATGAAATTATTAGCAATTCCCAAACAAAAGTCATCCCTGACTTTCCAAAATGGTGATCCGTGATGCTACTTAGTTTGGGAGATGTCAGTATGGACACACTTGACTCTAGAAACTCCTCCATCCCCTGCTAATTCTTCTATCATCTCTGCTGGAGAACTGAATTATTTATTTTCTTTTTCAATAAGGGGAAAAAATTAAATGACTGCCAAACTGTAAAGGAGTGCAGAAATAATCTAGCACAATCCCTAAGCAAAGCATGAATCCTGTCTACAATATCCTCAGTTTGCCATTTTTCCACCTCCACTTGAATATCTCTATCTATGAGAACCTCATTCATTTCCAAAGCAGCCAATACTACTATTTTAAGGCAATTCTGTTATAAAGTTTGCCCATGTATTTTGAACCAAACATTCCTGTAATGTCTATGCAGTAGTCTGATTATGGATTTCAGAATTAAGGAAGAGGAGGCTAATCTTTCTTCCACAAAACAAACCTTCAAATATCTGAAGATGTTGACTGTTTTTTTATTCCCCAGAGCAACAACAGTCCTGCCTACCTATACATCAGTATAAATACATCTTTCCTTTTGTAGGCTTCACTACAGTAGAAATGAAAAGATTCAAGTTTAATTTCTACCTCTAATAGGCATGTGGTTTTAGGTAAATTATATAAACACTCTGAGTCTCAGTTCTCTTATTTGTAAAATGAAAATATTTGAAACTGGTTTTTTTACCATAATATTTTAGGCAGTTGTCTAGAATAAAGCACTTATATAAATGAAAGACATGGTGGTGATGGTGATGGTAGCAGCAGCAGCAGCAGCAGCAGTAGTAGTAGTAGTAATAGTAGTGGTGGTGGTGGTGGTAATAGAAGTAGTAGTAGTATTAGTAATAGCAGTAGCAGCAACAGTAATAATTAGTAATAAGCATCACTCGTTCTTTTAAGATGGAAAATTCATATAATTTTCCTCTGTATATGTTATAGTCTATTAAACACTTACAATATAACAAATGTCATTTGACTATGGGGAAAAAAAATGGGATCATTACCTTTCTCTTTCATGTATACACTGTTCTTCTAATTCAGCCAAAATTTTCATTAGTATTTTTGTTTATTTTTTGACTGCCAAATCATACTACCAATTCTTGCTGAGTATATAGTATTGCCAACTGCGTATGTATCCTCTACATGAAAGAACCATTGGCATCTCAAACACAGTATGTTCAAAATGAATAAAATATATTTCTCCCTCAATTCATGCCTTCTGCAAGTTTTCTTGTTTCTGTTGAGGGCAATACAATCCTTCCAGTCACTTTGTTTTATAAGCTTAGAGTCATTCTTTTTCTTTTTTCCTAAATTCTCTCAATGTCATCACTTGATAACTATTGTTGATTCCACATTCACGATATCCATCACTTTCATTCTCATATTAGTTTCCTTTTCATATAACTCCCTTCTACTTATGGGACCACTATCGTAGTTCAGATGTTCTTTATTTCTGATTTGGAATATAATATTTTTTGTCCTCCATTTTCAGAGGACCAATGACATCACGGGGTGACGCCTGGACATTTGAGTGAAATTTGGATTTAAGTGAGGCAGAGTTGTGTAAAGTCATCAACCTTATACTCTCTTCCAAAGTCATTGAAGTTCAATGGATATACAAAAGTCAAGAGGACTGGCAATGACCTAGGATGCAGGAGATGACTTTATGTCTTTGATGTCTTTAGCTACCTTCATGCCATTGGAACAAATTGTCCTTGTCTGCCTGTTCTGCCCAGAGAAGTCACGCATTATAATAGCCTTTTAATTGTAGCCCTTATTTCTATTCCCTCCCCTTTCCAATACACACTCCATACAGCTGTCAAAATAATATCCCTAACACACAGCCATGGCTATGTCATTTCTCTATTCAAAAAATCATTGGCTACCAAATGCTTCTGGAATTTATTTTATATAATTTCATATATTTATAGACATTGATATAATTTATTTTAATTAAAAATGCTCAGCCTGGCATTTAAAATTCTACAATTTGGCTTCTATTTACCTTTTCAAGTTCATATAATATTACTCCCTTTTCATGCATTGTTTATTCTACATTTTAATTATATTAATTTATTTCATGCATTGTTAAAATATTTATTTTAATCAAAAAGGTGTATTTGTTGTTTCCTAACTTGACCTATTAAATCCTGTTTCCATTCCTTTGCATCTGATCCTCCATACATGGAATGTTTTTTTTTTCTTTTTCCTTCTCTGTCTGTGTCTCTGAGAATCCTGAGTTTTCCTCAAGGCTCTGTAACAGTAAACACCTTGACACATCCAGGATGACCTGGTGGCACAGGTTCTTAGATCTGCTTTTCTAAAAGTAAAGCAACTTTTGAGGGGTCAACAATCTTCTTTAATCACATATACCAACACACAAGCAGAGAAATAAAGATCAACTGACAGGGCTTCTAATGTCTGAACATAAGCAATACATACATCATAGATCAATAGACAGATCCACCTGTCTGACAATTATATAAAACATAGTTAACAGAGAGAGATGCACCAACATCTGGGATTTCAAAGGTGGGGGGCGGGGCTCCTTAACCACAAAGAGTAAGCCCCAAAATAAAACCTCACCTCAGAGTATGAATACACTTTCCAGAGATGGAGGACAAGACCCTCACAATCCAGTGTCTCACAAGAAATTAACAAAAGGTATGGGCTTTTCTACAAAACAAGCTTCCCCTAATCAAGATTCCCTTAATGGGCTCCACCTGAGGCCCATTAATAGGCAGGGAAGATCTTTAACTCTTACAGGGTCATCTAAAGTGTTCCCTCCTACAAATGACCTTTCTCTCTTTCTAAAAATTACTTTGCATTTATTCATCTTTGTATATGTGCTTTTCCCCAGCAGAATAATTTCCTTGAAGACTGGAAATAGATTTTTATTTTTGTTTATATTTTTATCTTTGTATCCCTAGTATCTAATGTATTGTCATACTCATAGTGGGGACTTAATATGTATCTTTTTAAATTTTAATTAATGCTCATTCAAGTCATCTTTTCTCTTATACAAAGACTGTTTTCTAGCTATATCTCCCCATCTTGAATTTTTTGAATGTAGATACAGGAACTCAAGTTTTGTTGACTTCTGTCTACCCTACTACCCAGTCAATAACTCGTTTTGATTCCAAATCCAACCAATATGAATTGTTTCTCCTAAATTTGCACAGTCTGATAACCATGCCATCTATTCTTCCCTAAAAAAAAAAAGATTCTTATACACACGTTGGAAACCCCTGTTCTATTCCACAGAATAGAAAACTCAGTGATATTTAACTAACATTTTTTAAAATTTGTTTTTTCTTTTGTTTTCAGAGGACCAACGATATCATGGATGCTGTCTTGACTTGCACATGAATTGGATTTAAGTGAAGTAGAATTGCATAAAATCATCAGTCTCACTCTTTCTTCCTGAGTCACCAAAGTCCACCGGCAGGACAAAAGACAAGATGACTGTCAATAACACAGGATACAGTGGATGACCTTGGCATCTTTGATGTCTGACCAAGCTCTAAGCTCTCCACAGCATCTGCTTTAGCTACCTTTGTGACCATTGGAACCAGTTGATCTTATCCACCTGTTCCACTGGTGAAAATCTTCATGTACCTGTTGGTTACCTCTCAATGGGGTTTAGCCTGTCTGCTGAGATGGTTTACTGGGGTGTAACTGCTGGACATAACAAAGCTCTTGGAGCCAAAAGTAAGAGTTGGGTGAATCAGGTGAACACTTAAAGTGGATGAGCAGCCCTGAAAAGGGCTCAGCCTTCACAACAGAGGGGCTAGTCTTTCTGAACACCCTAGAAGCCCTATTGAAATGTTACTATGTGTAAGAAACACAAAGAAAATGGGTGATGGGGATACAAAAAATTCAACAGTTTATAGTCCTTGATCTCAACAAATTTATAAATCTCTTGAACAGGGGTGGTATCACATGTAGACATGTAAGTATGACATAGGATAAAATGATAGAGAAAAGTCCTGAAGAAAGGAAAGTGATCATATTTAGATATCATATAATGAAACCCATATTTGAACATGAATCCTGGATTTATAATATGCATAATAAATGGCTACCCAGCCTTAACTTAAAGATCACTACTTGATATTTGAAGGCATGTCAGTTGGGGAGGTGAGACATGGAGAGACTGAATGGTATCATGGAAAGAAATTGCATTTAGGGTCATAGGATTTGACTTCAAATCTGAGCTCTGGCATTCATTCCTTCTATGGCCTTAAACAGATCATTTAACAGTCTAAATCCAAATTTCCTTATCTGTAAAATGAGGGGATTGGATTAGGTGACTTTTAAAGTCTCAGATTAAAATGGACAATTCTATGTGCATTAACAAAATATATTACAAATTAGAATACAATAAAGGAAAAATAAAAGTTCCAAGTGTTTTGAGTGACATAGATGAAAAGATTCAATCACAGAATTATTATTTTCATCATGAAGATGAAATAGAAATATAATCATAGAATACCCACAGAGGTTTGGTGTAGATTGCATGCAAGATAGAAGAAGGGCTAAAATTATAATGTAATCAACTCAGCACAAAGCACTAGGGTAACTTGTGAGCAGAGCTCTCTTTGCAATGAGGCCTGAGATGTGCTTTTTCTTTATCCTAACTTTGTGAAGGCACTAGGACACTGATAATGATGACATATTGGTATAATGTTTTACTGTCAAAGAATTTCCAAACCAATTGTTTTATTTCTTTACAAAAACCAAACAAAATTTTATTAAATTCCTCATTTATGTGTGGTATTCTTATGCCCATTTTACAGTTGAGGAACCAGTATTTAAAGAGACATTGTGACATGTCAAAGATCACACATGCTGTGAGTAACCAGACTCAGATTTCAACCCAGGTCTTCTCACTCCAAGTTTCTTGCTCTTTCCATTTTGACGAGTTTTCTCCCTTACTAAAGAATTTCTTTTATTATGTATGTACACACACACGCATACACACACACACACACACACACACACACCAGGGAAATGTGGCTAGACAAAATGTAATTAAGAAGATAAAATAAAGTAACTTAAAAACTAGAGGGCCAACTTGGAGCATATTAATTTAGTTGTACTGTATACCTTCCATGAATTATTTATCCCTTAAAGTCTCATTTTTGGAAGAAAAAAATCTAAGCGTCTTTTCCTTTCTGTAGAATAATCTAGTAGGTAATTCACTTAGAGACCACTATTTCCTGATATTTTTGACTGGCGCCTTTGCCTTTTTGACTCTTGGTCTTCTGAGAGCTTTTGTGCAGAATGACTGAAAGAAGTCTGCATTCAGATTTGGGTGGGGATAATCAGAACCAGCTGATCCTGCAATGGTTTAGTAATTGCCACCAGGTATTGTTAATAAAGCAGCAAATATCTGTGTTGTTCTGGGTGCTATACCGAGCAGGTGAAACTCGATCTCTTACAGTCTAACATGGCTATCAGGGTTGCATCAGTATATTTATCTTTATCCTACAACACATAATCCATGTCACTGGTTCATTCATTCATTCATTCATTCATTCATTCATGAAACTGATGATTGTCACACATAGTGCTTAATACTATAGGAAATACACAATTTAGATTATTTTAAATAATAGTCCTTGTCTCATGATATATATGATCTTTTAAGAGCATAAGACATAAACATAGGTAACTGTGAACACGTAGTTTTGTGGCAAGTGGATCATGGGAAATTTAAAACAAATTGTTCTCTGAGGTCTGAAGGTTATCCCCAATAGGGAAAAGGTTGACAGATAATGTGGCATTTGATTTGGGCTTTAAATAGTGAATAGTACCTCTACAAATGATGAGAGGGAGGGAGACTTTCAGAATAAGAAATAGCAAGAGCCAGGGCACTATCAGCTTTATTTTCTTTATAGACGAATATGCACCATCAATAACAACAGTTCACATTTATATAGCATTTTTTCATTTATAAAATGTTTTTTTCTCATAGCAAGTTTGGTGGTACATACATTATTTTTTTTCTTTTGAGCATCTGAAAGATGATGTGACACATGCAGGTGATGAGCACTGGAGCTGTCATTTGAATCATTATCAGATAACATCATACCACTGATATGAATTATTTGTTTCATCCTTATGTTAATGTCTTTCCAACACTACTTCCCAATCACTCCTAATCTAACATTTCTTTATGCTGCTTGGCATCAACCTTTTATTAAGCCCTTACTGTATGTCAAGGACTATGCTAAGAACTAGGGATATGCATGCATGTGTAATGCATGTGTAATGCATGTGTAATGCATGTGTACAAATATATAATCTACCTGTGTTGTATATGCATGCACTCATGCATACATATAAGCATATGTGTACATGTGTGTGTCTGTATCATCAGGATAGCACAGTGGGTAGAGTATTAAGCCTGTAGTCAGCAGGATCTGGTCTCAAATCCAGTTTCAGATACTATCTGTGTGAACGTGGGCTAGTCATATAATCTCTGTTTAATTTTCCCTTCTGTAAAATAGACACAACAATAGGACTTATTTTCCAAGGTTGTTGTGAGGACTAGATAAGATAATTATAAAGCAATTATCCCAGTGCCTGGCACAAAGTAGGTTCTCTGTTTCCCTGTCTCCGTCTGTCTCTTTCTGTCTTTGTTTCTCTGCTCTGTCTCTCCCTGTTTCTATCTCTCACTGTGTGTTTCTCTGTATCTCTCTGTCTCTGTTTCTCTCTCTCCATATATATATATATATATATATGTACATATATATATACATATATATATGTGTGTGTGTGCGTGTGTGTATGAGTTATGTATATGTGTTTACACACATGGATATATATATATACACACATACACACAACCACACACACGTATGTTGTTGTTCACTTATTTCAGTTGAGTCCTACTTTTCATGTAGCCCCTTTGGGGTTTTCTTGGCAAAGATACTGGAGTGGTTTGCCACTTCCTTCTCCAGCTCATTTTACAGAGGAGGAAACTGAGGCAAACAGGGTTAAATGACTTGCCAGGGTCACATAGCTAGTAAGTGTCTGAGGCTTGGACTTGAACTCAGGAAGATGAATCTTCCTGACTGCAGGTCTGGCACTCTTTTCATTGTGCCCCCTAGCTACCCCAAACATTTAGGTACATGTGTACATATATACGTGTATACATGTATATAAAGGCATTATGGGTACTACACAGATATAGGCAGATATATGTACATGCACGCCTGGTTTTATATATATATATATATATATATATATATATATATATATATATATATATAGTTCATATATACATGGTTTTATATATATATTCACTTGGTTTTATATACGTATATATAATATAGTTCATATATACATATGTGTGTACATGTGCATAAGAATATAATATATATGTATATTCATTCATATGCCTACATATATACACACATATATGTGTGTTCATCCTTCATTGCCAAAGAAGACCATGCCATCAGAGAAATAATGACATGACTTGCACTTGACTCTGTTTTTTTGAGTGAGGGAGGGCTGTGCAAGTCACCAGTCTCACTTCTCCTCCAAAGCCATCTGAATCCAGTGACCAGATATTCATCAAGATGACTGGAGATAACCCAGGATAAAGTAATTGGGGTTAAGTGACTTGCCCAAGGTCACACAGCTAGTGAGTGTCAAGTGTCTGAGTTGAGATTTGAACTCAGGTCCTCCCTGACTACTGCACTGGTGCTCTATCCATTGCACCACCTAGCTGCCCCCACACACATATGTGAATATATGAAGGGACCGTGGTCAAAATAGCCCCTGCCTTCAGAGAGGTTAGAGATGACAGTTAAATTACTGTACACATATACTATATACAGAGTAGAACTAAAAAATAAAGATCCTAGGATCCCTCTTTTTGTCATTCAGGAGTAGTTATTTATGCAGCTGAATTTACATCTACAAGTATTCATTCAACTAGTCACTTCCATCCCTTATGGGTGTCCATTTGCTGGGAGGTATAACAAGTCACTTCAACTATGAGAATCAGGTTCTTTATTTGTAAAATGAATCATGGACTTTTATTTATACTTTTCCCTCCCTTTCATTCCTGATCACCACCTTTTAGGAAAGAAGAAAGGAAAAACTGAATATATGTTACCTTAAGATGTAGTGGATCTACCAAATAAGTTTAACAAACCAGAGTAATGGAATATAGAGTCCCTAAATATTGAAATTTTTCTCATTAACTTTGCAGAAACAAAATTTATCAATGGGGGACAGAGTTATATTTTAATAAGTCCCCAGGAATTTCTAAAAATGAAGTGCCTCACAGTGTGTAATATGGGACAAAGACAGCTTGACCTGGAAGACAAGCGCTGCACCTGGAGTCAAGAAGAACTAGATTCAAGTATCCCTTCTGAAATCGATTTGTATCCATAGGAATAACATCTCTGAGCCTCAGGTAATTCTGAGACTTATCTATCACATTTTTTATGACTTGTGATGGTGATTCATGCAATCACAGACCACTGACATGATGTGGGATATAGATAACAAATTATTTTTGCCATTATTTCTCAAAAGCAGTGAAACCCACAAAACATCAACTCCACCTCCAAACTCAGTTAACTGTACAGTGTTTCCCAGGTCTATCCCCTTCCCTTGCTCCTTCCCATATTATTAAGTAGAAAGAATTCTGGAATTTTAGAGCTAGAAGGGAGCTAAGAGATCAGATAAATACTTGCCTGTAGAAGAGAGAGGGAACTCCCTACAGACACTGATCCTGATTAAATTCAAATCCAAAAGTAGAAAAAGCAATGTTATTTTAAACCTGCTGCCTGATTTTCATTAGTTTCACTGCCTGGCTTTTATTAGAATCACTACCTGATTCTCATTGAACATAATCTGATTTCTTTTGAGCCCTGGGCATTTGTACAAGATCTCTATTTGTTATACTCTGACCAAGAAGAGAAAGAACCTTCACATGTAACACAGAACTAGAGAAGCCTCTAAAGAGATCATTAGGATAGAGTGAGTAACCCAAGGAAGTTGTAGGAAAGCTTTCCCTTCTCACACTCCTATTTCATTTCCCATTAGTTAGTGAGAAAATCCCACCATGTAAAGTGAGGTATACAGGGAATCTCAATCTCAGATAGGGGAAATAATGATTGACTAGGTTTTGGGGATAGTGGGGTTTTAAAGAGATGTGTCCAGGGAATCTGGAAGGGAAGGCTGTACTTCTAATTCTTATACAGCCAGATAGTTGAATGGGCTTTAAATGTGGAATCAGATGAGAACGTTGCGATATAACTCTGGGCATGATCCTTGAACTCTCCGGGATTTAATTTCCTCCTCTAAAAAATTAGGACTATCATAGACTAAATACTTTTGAGTCCCTTCCATCTCTGAAATATGACGGTCTTTGTTATGTCATCTCCTGGCACAGGAAAGGAGGTTGAGGGATGCATAGCTGTACTCCAGACTTCTATATCAAGTCCCATAAAATCATTCATATTGGAAGATAACATCAGTCCTGGAATCGTCTCTTCCAAAGCCTGGGCCCTGCTGCCCTTCCCTCTAATTGGATGACTCTTCCCAGAATATCTATTTAAAAAGGATTTCCAGGCCTATCAGGTAATGGGAGTTAAAAATCTTCCCTACCCAAGGACAGGCCTCAGGTGGGGCTATTGAAGGATGCTTGATTAAAGGAGGCTTGGTTCCAATGAAGCCACACCTTTTGCTAATTGCTAATGAGGCACTGGGTCAGGAGGGCTCTGAAAAGAGTATATAAACTCTGAGGGCAGGGTCTGCTTTGGGTTTAGTTTTAGAAGAAGGTTTGTGTGCCAGAAAAGATTCTAGGAAGTAGTCAAGCAGCAACCCCTCCCCCGCCCAGCTTTGAAAACTCAGATGTTGGTGCTTCCCTCTCTAGTATGTATATATGTAATGGTCAGACAAGTGGATGCCTGTGTTTTGGTCCCTGTATATCGAATGTAATTAAAGTGATTGTTGACTCCTCAAAAGTTACCTTTCTTTTTATAAATGCAGATCTAAGAACCTGTGGTGGGCCTTCCCCCGTGTATTTAAGGGTGTTAACTGATACACATCACCTCTCCATTCCTCACTAGTATCCAGATCTATCCATCATGGTGGGGCACATGGTATCTTCCTCCTCTCCTGACTGTGTTCCAAAGTGATTGTCCTAGAGTGAGCATTCTCCTTTTAAAGAGCAAACACTAAATCCAGATAGGTCCCAGAAAAATAAATGAACCCTTCTTTGAGAATCTTAAAACAATTGAGGTGCTTTCTGCCCCTAACTCCCAAATCCAAGCCCTAATTTTTTGACCAGGCATGTTAAAATCTCTTGCCTTTTAAAAGAGCTGCAGTAAAATCAAAGTTTCTGGGCTTTAAACTCGTTTGAGCAGCAACAAAGCCTTCTCTTCCTGAGAAAGAGCAGATATTTCAACTACAGCTAAGGACTACAGCTAAGACCAGAAGTTGGAACCATAGTGGAAAAACTAAGTGATCAGTAGAGTTTAACCAACAGTGGCCACATTAAGCTAGTAGATGACAGCATTCTAACTGTACCAGTCTTATTTATCTGAGCTGATAATACTTGGATTCTGAGGACACAAGTTCAAAAATCTCCTGGATGGGAAAAATAGGTACCTATGTATTCTTTCTGAAATGCATGTTGCTTAGCCAGACTGTAAGACTTGTTTCTTTGGTTATTTGTTTAAAACATTTCTTGCGCTGTAATTGCAGGGAGAAGAGCTCGCAATTCCCGTGTTAATTTCATCAGTTGTTGGTAGGTTTATTTCTCTCTAGGGAACAAATCACAGTTTTTTCTTCCCCCTGAAGAAGCCTAAATGATGATGGGCTATAACCCCTAATAGAGACAATACATCTTCCCTGAAGAACTCACAAAAGAAATCAATGGTTTGTTTTATACTCGTTGTCTTCCCCAAACTCCCTCATACATCTGCCTGGGTTGGGGCTGAGTGCCTGAAGAATGCTAGCCATTTGTAATAAAAGGATGGCTCATAAACATGGACTTGGACTGGAAATATTGGTGAGACTTGGTTTATTTATGACATTAATAGCGAGCCTAAAATTCAAGTGACTGGAATGAAGATCTAAACAAGCAAAAAAAGGAGACAATGAAATTGAATCCATGATAATAAAACACAATGATAAATTATATTATTTAAAAAAGATACTGAGTTTATTCACTGAATATTTAGAAATAGTTTACCTGAACTTGAAGTTATGACAATTTAATTTATCAATATATCATTTTCAGAGATTTGCGAATTGTACGAATGAATAAGTTGTCAAGAGGACTGTAATTGTTTTTACAAGTTCAATTTCCTTTAAACAAATCCAATCAATTAGATAACATTTTAGATGTACCACTAAATGTCAGGGGGTAGGTTATTGTTCACTTTGTAAATTAACTGAGAAAATTTTATACCCCAAAACTATATCTTAACGGACATGGATAAAGGATCTTTAGAGGCTTAGTATACAGAAGAGAAGACAAAAGGAGAGACAATGGTAACCATTCTAAAGAAAGTTAGCATGGATATAGAAAGAGATCAGTTCTGTTTTGCTTCAGAAAACAAAAGATTGGTTGAAAGAATTGAATGTTAAGCCTAAAGATAGTTAAGTGAGGCAGTGGGTAAAAAAATTTTGATCTGGAGTCAGGAAGTCCAATTTTAAAATCTTACCTCAAACAATTACTAGTTGAGTGACCCTGAGCAAGTTACATTCCCTTTTGGCCTCATTTACTTCATATGGAAAATAGGAATAATAATAGAATCTGTCTCTCAGAGTTGTTGTAAGGATCATATGAGATAGCACATGTCCACTGCTTTGGAAATCTTAGTGTTCCATATAAATGCTAGATGTTTTGAAGATGATGTTGATCATGATGATGAATCAACCCAGAAGGAAAGAATTAGCAAATATTTGAAGGGTCATAGAAGAGAGAAAAAGAACCTACGATTGAGAATCATGGGAATCTACATTTCGGTTCAGCCAAAGAACCTACTAGCAATTACTTATATGACAATGGGAAGGTATAGAGAGAGAGGGAGGGGGAGGAGGAGGAGGAAGAGGGAAGAGAGAGGGAGAGAATTATTGTGGTGATAATCATTTCTGTGTTTAACTTGTCTGGAGCTCAACCAATGGAAACATAGATCATCAGAGTTGGAAGGGAGAGCCAATACTTCATATAGTGCAGCTCATATCTGAACATGAATTCTCTCTAGAGTATAATTGAAAAGTTATCCATGGGGAATCTGCTAGCTCCATTTTTAAGCACCCCATTTTAAACAACCTAATCATGATCAAGTGGGTCCTTACATCAAAACAAAATCTGTCCTATTGATTTTTCTACCTATTGATCCTTTTCTAGCCTCTGGAGACAAATGGATCAAGTAGGTCATCTTCTTTATGACAACCCTTCACATTGCCTGAAGACACCAAACTGCCTTCTCAAAGTCTTCTCTTTTACATACTAACCAACTCCTGTTCCTTCAGCTGATCTGTGACAGTATATGTGGGATGTTCTCCAGTTCTCTTATTATCCTATTCAATCTCTTCTTGGACACAAATAGTCCAATAATAGTGAGAGGAACCTATGATTTCAATAGTGTGGGAATGTCCCAGATGAAAAAGTTCTCTTCAAAACTTCTGTAAGTTATAGTTGTATTTGCCTACATTTTAAAGGTTAAATGACTTTGGTCATGGTCACATATCCATTCTAAAAAATAGTGACCTTAAATGAACACAACTATCCAGATGTAGTCTGACTAGGGTCCCAGAGTCTTTACTGAAATCCTTCTAGGTTTGTTGGACAAGTTTGGTGGTATAACCTTCAAGAACCAAAAATTGACTTCAGTTCATGAAGAAGCACCTCATTTCCATTTTATTGGACCTCAGTTTCCTAATCATTAACATAGGTGAACTAGATCCAGGACTAAGGTCTTTTGTAGCTTGAACTTTAAATGATGACAATAATAATAGTAGCTAACATTATATAGTACTTGCTCTGTGCTAGGCACAGTGCTTTACAAAAATTATCTTATTTGATTCTCACAACAACTCTGGAAGGTGGGTATTGTTATTATCCCCATTTCACAGATTAGTACACTGACAGAAATGGGTATTAAGCAACTTACCCAGGATAACATAGCTAATAATTATGTTAAACCATATTTGAACTCAGGACTTTCTGACTTAAGATTCTTCTAACTCTGAAGCTTTATGATCTATTGAGTATAAGCTATATGCAAAGTCATACATTGGTCACGGTGCAACTGTTGGGGAAGTTGTTGTCATTGTTTGCCCTTTGTTTTTCAAGAGGAGTAATGACATCATGTGTGATATCCTGAATTTTTCATAAATTGAATTTAAGTGATGCAGAGTTGCACAAAACCGTCAGCCTCATTCTCTTCCAGAGGCATTGATGTCCAGTGACAAGACAAAAGTCAAGATAACTGGCCAAGGATGCATTGGATGACCCTGGTGTCTTCAATGTCTCCCCAATCTCTAAACACTCCACAGTACCCGCTTCAGCCTCTTACATGGCCACTGGAACAAATTATTCTCATCTACCCATTCTGTAAGAGGAAGTCTTCACATGCATGGACTAAACATCCACCTAACACACTGATAGGTCTGAGACCTGTTGTTTACCCTCAACCTGGTTTATCCTGTCTGCCAAGAAAATTTACCAGAATGTGGCCATGTTACATGCTATGGGTTCTTGGAGCCACAAGTGAGAGTTGAGTGCCAAGTAGAAACCAGAGATGGATGAGCAGCCAGGAAAAGGGCTCAATGTCATCAAATCAGATATAGGTGTCCTCCTGATCACCTAAACCTGACACCTGAAATAAGAAGACCTAGAATGAAGGTGAGGAATTCTCAGGTGAGCACATCAATATATATCACCACCATCCTCAGGGGCATCAAAAATACCTTATTGTTCCAGTAAGAGCAGTAACTTTTTCGGAAAAAGATGTTCTGGAGCTGATAAAATGGACTGCTCTGGATTCTAATTATTTGAATCTCTGAGGATAGGAGCTTATTGTGGTGAGAATGAATGCTAACCCACTCAATTCTCAGTGGCATAAATCACTCGTCAAGACCCTTCTCAGAGTTCTGGGAGGCGTTGGCAAACTCAGCCCATTTGCTCCCTGTAATTACTATTCATCATATTTGCTCTGGGTTTTGTCTGTTAATAGAGTCTCTTGATCTGCTTAAGTGCCTCCTCTGTAATTAAACAGCCTAGCAAAGCAGATGGAGAATACTGTGCTAATGATGCGGTTTTAAATTTTAGAATGACTTAAAAGGAAATTTTAATCTTCTATTAAGGTTGGACTCAAACTGTTCTGGTCATAATAGTGATGTCTTAAAAACCAATCATTCCCATTTAGCTTTGACATAACAATGCTAACTTCTTACCCAGGGGCATCCAATTAATATTACTTAACATCTATAAGGTACATTGCACTATAATTTTTCTATAATTGTTAACAATCACAGAATGAACTAACATTATGATTCCCCTTTTTTTTTCAAATGATAAAATGGGAGTACAGAGTGGGGTTGTGACTTGCCTAAGGTCATACAGCCATGATCTTTAAAGGATTCTCTCTCTTGGTCTTTTGCATACTGAGCTGCTTAGATCAACTGGCAGAAGAGAGAGGATAATGAAGTTCACGGTCATAAGCTCAATTCATACAAAGAGCAGATTCTTTCAAGATCTAAACTGCCTGATTTTAAAGCTAGTTTTAAATTGCCCCTACTTTTCCATTTGAATGGTATTTTCCATTATTCCCCAACAGTGTGCTCTTCTTTGACAGATCTCTTTAATCATAATGTAACAAAAGGCAGGTAGGTGGTGCAGTGGATAAAGCACTAGTACTGGAGTCAAGAATAAGTATCTGAGTTCAAATCCAGCCTCAGACATTTACTACTCTATGACCATGGTATTGCCACCTGCCTCACTTTCCTCAATTGTAAAATAAGGATAACAGCATATAATTCTCTGAGTTGTTGTAAAAATCAAATGAGACAATATCTGTGAAGCATTTAGCAGAGTGCTGATTCTATATAAATGTTTATTTACTTTCTTCACCATAAAAGGTCACGTTTACAAAATGCTTTCATTGTAACAGACTTGTGAGGAAATATAGTCCAAGTATCAAGACTGAGGTTCATAAAGGTAAAGTGACCCTCCAACCATTGAACCAACCATGGGAATGTCTCATCATGAAGTAGAGGTGGCACAAGTTCTCAAAGATTTCCTGCCCTTTCAATCCAACTTTTCTATCAGGAATTCCTGGCTTTGGTTCCCACAGACTCCCTACTCATAGTCCTTTCATATCCACTCCTCTTCCAATCCCAGGTTCCTCACCTCCTAATGTGGGGTCCAGGAGTGAGAGCTAGCTTGTATTTCACTCCCATCAGGCTCCCTGAAAAGAGCGCACAAACATTCTTCCCTGTTTGGGCTTGGTTGTTGGTTTGTTTTTAACACTGACATGGAAAGTAATGGAGATGAAATAACAAATAAAAGGAAAAGGTGATGTTTATAGAAATCGTATTTATTTGTTTATTGGTTTACATGTCAGCTCCTTTATTTCACAGCTGTTTATTTACTGGGTGGGATCTATTTATCATCAGGAAGTCTTGGAGAGGAATTTTCTCTACCAATGCACACTGGTACCTTCTCTGCCATTGATGTTGCGAGGGAGTTAGTTGCTTGGGAAATGATCAGTAAAGTTACTTGCAAAGGGAGGCATGATTTGTTTGTATCAGGCAGGACTTGAACACAGAGTTTCTTCACACTAAGGATCTCTAACCAAAAAATTCATTACCACTCACAGAAATCTTGACACATAAAAATAGATCATATTTATGTAGTTTTTAAGATTTGGAAAACTCTGTTTATGTATTCTCTTGTGTGGTGCTTTAAAAAATCCTGTCAGATAAGGGCAGGGGTGTGTGTGTGTGTGTGTGTGTGTGTGTGTGTGTGTAAACACACTCATACACATGTGTATGTATATATATATACACACATATACTTGTTTGTATATAGCTGAACATATACATATATAATATCTAAAATATTTTCAAGTATAACTTGTAATCGTAAAATAATTTCACAAAATAGTTAACATATATACACGCATATATACACACACATACACACATATATACACATGCACGCACACATGCACGCACACACGCGTACGTGTGCACATATACACACGCACATACGCACATATGCATATGCACATACACATACACATACGCACACACATATACATACACATATACACATATGTATGTGTACCTTATATACATTGAGGAGGGAGTGATATGTATGTATGTATATAGAGAGGTATATAGGACACATATAGATACATTCATGTATGCATGTATTATATTGATATGTCTCTATAAATACAATTTGTATATATTTGTATTATATAGACACACATGTATATATCACATGTACATCCATGTATATTTATTTGCACATGTAAACCTGTATATATCTGTGTATTGAACACATGCACACTCATTCTCACATGTGTGTATACAAGTGTGCACATATGCATCGTATTTTTATGTACACTCATATATGTCCATAACATATATGTATATATACATTAACTCAATATGTATATATATCATACATATATACATGTATGCATGTGTATATTGTTTGCATATGGACATATATATTCTTGCATAATATATAAATATTTAACTTTTTGTGAACAAATTTATTCACAACAGCCCTTGAAATAATAAAAATATTTAAATGTTAGTATTTTCTTTTTTACATATGATTAAACTGAGGCTCAGAAAAGTTAACTGATTTACCTTTAGTCTCACAGAAAGCAAGAGTAAAATTGAGATTCCAATCTAAGTTTCCTAGCTACAGTCCCTATTACACTACACTTCTGATCCATATTAAGTCTCCCACTCCTCAGTCTCCACATCTTATCTTTGTTTTTTTCTCCACATATACAAAGCACTGGGAAAATGGGGGTGGTAACTATAATGGTGGAGTGAGAGATTCAAAGAGGCCCACATCTTAGGGCTTTATGTCAGCAGTTTAGGTCCATGTTAGGGTAACATTTTTGATTGTGAGGATACCATGGTGTATCAGAGCACCACTTGGTTCTTTGACCAGTGAGAGGCTACGAAAAGGAAGAAGTATGTGTGCAGAAATCAGGCAGTGTGGGTGTGGAATACTGCAGGTAAGGACTGTATTCAGTTCCCATCTTTAACACTTTCTGATAACAAGAACGAGTCATGTAATCATTCTCTCTGACTCTTAGTGTTATTATCTGGGAAAAGAGCATAATGACACAAACTTCAGTGCTAATGTCAAATGTGTCAAGTGTTTTGTCAACCTTAAAACCCAATGAAAATGTCGACTATTATTACTGATTAAATCACAAATTCCTCCGTAATCCCCCTCTTCCCTTATTACTTCCATTACCACAAGAATTAATCCTTATTCCTGGACACTGGCATCTAACTGACTATTCAGTTGCAAGAAGAGACAGACAAGATGTGAGAGTGACAAAGGCAACGTGTGGTGCAGAGTGCTGGACTGATCATAGACTTATCCTTTCCAAGGTAAATATTCTCCTTCATCAAAAGCGCCACTCCCAAGGCAATATGACTACCATAAGAATTAATGTCAACAAATTAGAGCTCTTCTCTGAGTGTAAACAGTTTGTTGCTAACTTGGAGGGAAAGTTGAGCCAACATACAGTTGGCAACAGTGGAGCAGAAAAGGAGCGGGCAGTTTTCAGAGATTTGGTGTACAGCACTGCATTTTCTCATCTAGGTCAGAACACTCACAAACACCAAGACTGGTTTGAGGAAATTGATGGGGAAATTCAGAAGCTGCTAAACAAAAAATGAGAACTCCACAGAATATACCAGCAGGATAGTTCATCCACCTCTAAGAAGGGAGAATTTAATTCCATCTAAAGCAAAGTACAAGCAAAACTTAGAAAATTGCAGGATTCCTGGCTCAGTAAGAAGACAGAAGAAATTCAGCTTTATGCCGATAGTAACAATCCAAAGTGCTTGAATGATTCCCTGAAAAATATTTATGGACTCAAAAACCTATGGTGTATCACAACTACTCAGTGCTGATGCAGCCACATTGATCAGTGATAAGAACATGATCCTAGAGAGATTTGCTGAACACTTTCATACCATTCTCAACAGACCATCATCAATCCATGCAGAGACCATTGGCTGTTTTGGTGAGTTTTAGTGTCATGTATTTATCTAATTGCCCAACTATTTTAAAAGATATAAATTCAAAAAACCTGGTATCATCTATAACCATAATGAATAAACACATTATCCCGTAAGAGTTGACAGACTATAAAAACATTTTAGGGTCTATACATAACAGTATATACTATCAGAAATTGTTGATACTATTTTGAAACTATATGGTTAAGCCAATGTGAGTAAAAGCTATATAAAGGAAATAAATGATTGAATGCCTACCAAAATCTCTATTATAGTAAATTAAGGGGAAAAGAAACTTAAGAGAGAGGACCCCTGAAGAAAGAAGAGGAACATTTTTGGTCATTTATGCAGTAGAAAGTCTAGCACAATGAAAATTTGATCAAACAAAAAAGAGTATGCTTGCATACATTAATGTAACAACAACAAACTGGCTGTATCCCAAGGAAGCAACCTTAACCTCTGTCATCTCTAAAAAACTGAAAAGAGATGGGTATAGATAAGATCTATAATTATCAACTCAAATGTTTCACGGCCATGCATGAATTACTGGCAAAGTAATTTTAACTACTTCCAAAGTGAATCCCTTTCTCCCTTATTACTATTGCTGTTCAGTCATGTCTGACTCTTTATGACCCCATTTGGGGTTTTCTTGCCAAAGATAATGGAGTGGTTTGCCACTTCCCTTTCTAGTTCATTTTACAGATGAGGAAATAGAGGTAAACAGGGCTAAGTGACTTGCCCAGGGTAACATAGTTAGAAAAGTGTCTGAAACCAGATTTGAAGTCTGGTCCTCTGACTCTAAGGGGGTAGAGCTCTATCAGTTATACCACCTAGCTGCCTCTTGCTACATCACGCTTATTACATTAAAGAGATGTGTCAAAAGTAGAGCATGTCATTGGGGAACAATGGAAAATACCACTCAAGTGGTAAAGTTGAAGCAATTTATAACTCAGAAGGATGAATCTCCCTGATTCAAGGTCCAGGACTCTATCCACTGCATCACATAGTCAATAATTCTCTTCTCTCCAATCTCTTTCTCTATCTCTATCTCTTTCCTCAATCTTGAAAAATTAAAAAAAAAATTCACTGCACATTTCCTGCTAGCTCGTCATATCCTTCTTTCCTTTCTTAGTCACACTTTTTGAAAAAGCCATCTACATTCAGTACCTCCACTACCTTTTACTTTCTTCTAAACCCTCTGCATTTGTTCTCATGAATCAAGTAAAATGGTTCTCTCTAAAGTCAATGATCCTTTAAATATTAAACCTATTGCCCTTTTTCTCATCCTCATCCATATTCAACTCTTAGTATCTTTTTGAAAGGATTATTGAACTGCTGTGAAATATTGCGGATATAGTTACACTAGATTTTGGCAAGTGGGGAGGTACAGTGAAGAGTTAAGAGGCTGGAGTCACAATGAGCTGGCCTCATATCCTTACTATCCTCAACTATAAAATGGGATAAAAACACATATCCTAGAATTGATTTAAAGATTTAATAAGATAATATTTATAAAGTGTTACACAAAGTACCTGGCACCTAGTAGGCACTTAATAAATTCCCTTCCCAAGGGGAGGAACCAAGATGGCAGAGTAGAAAGACTCACAGATGCACACATTTTCTTTAAAAAAGAACTCCCCACAAATTCTGAGCAGAGCAAGCCACGCACAAATACAGTGGAAGAGATTTCCATTCCAGAGAACCCTGGAAAGTCATCCCCAGGGGTCCCTCGTGCACTGGACACGGAGCCCACCCCTGTGCTGCCCTGGCCACACAGCCCCAGAGGAGCAGATCTGAGCAGGCTTCAGGGACAGAATCTCCAGCGGCCGAGAAGGTCCCTCCACCCACAGGTGCTACAGGTCCCTCCACCCACAGGTGCTACAGGTCAGTGAGAGAGACTTCTGGGCTGGCCGAGAGGGGAACAGCGTGTCTCTGTGACTCAGGCCCCCTCGGGAGGCAGTAGCAGAGGCAGCAGCAGAGGCAGCGGTGGCCCGGGATGCCTGGAGCAGACAGGAGCTCTACTCCATTACTGAAGGTCTCCGCATAAAGCCCCTGAGGGAACTGAGCCTGGGAGGTGGCCCTGCCCCCACCCCAGCACCAGAACTTAAGCTCACATTGAATAGCAGCTGCGCCTGCCACAGAAAGCCCTGACCCTGGGGAGCAGCATTTGAATCTCAGACCCCAAGCACTAGCTGGGCAGATCTAGGCAGGGGTGGAGAGGAATCTCTGAAGTCAAGTAACTGGCTGGGAAAATGCCCAGAAAAGGGAAGAAAAATAAGACCATAGAAAACTACTTTCTTGGGGGACAGATGTTCCCGTCTTTCATTTCTGATGACAAGGAACAATTCTTACCATCAAGGAAAGACGTGGAGGTCGGGGCCTCTGTCTCCCAGACATCCGAGGTGGATGTCCGGTGGGCTTTGGCCACGGAAGAACTCAAAAAGGATTTTGAAAATCAAGTTAGACAGGTGGAGGAAAAACTGGGAAGAGAAATGAGAGAGATGCAAGAAAAGCATGAAAAATGGATCAATACTTTGCTAAAGGAGACCCAAAAAAATGCTGAAGAAAATAACACCTTGAAAAATAGGCTCACTCAATTGGCAAAAGAGGTTCAAAAAGTCAATGAGGAGAAGAATGCTTTCAAAAGCAGAATTAGCCAAATGGAAAAGGAGGTTCAAAAGCTCACTGAAGAAAATAGTTCTCTCAAAATTAGAATGGAACAGATGGAGGCTAATGACTTTCTGAGAAACGAAGAAATCACAAAACAAAACCAAAAGAATGAAAAAATGGAAGAGAATGTGAAATATCTCATGGGAAAAACAACTGACCTGGAAAATAGATCCAGGAGAGACAATTTAAAAATTATGGGACTACCTGAAAGCCATGATCAAAAAAAGAGCCTAGATATCATCTTCCATGAAATTATCAAGGAAAACTGCCCTGAGATTCTGGAACCAGAGGGCAAAATAAGTATTGAAAGAATCCATCGATCACCACCTGAAAGAGATCCAAAAAGAGAAACTCCTAGGAACATTGTGGCCAAATCCCAGAATTCCCAGGTCAAGGAGAAAATATTGCAAGCAGCTAGAAAGAAACAATTCCAGTATTGTGGAAATACAATCAGGATAACCCAAGATCTAGCAGCTTCTACATTAAGGGATCGAAGGGCGTGGAATAGGATATTCCAGAAGTCAAAGGAACTAGGACTCAAACCAAGAATCACCTACCCAGCAAAACTGAGTATAATACTTCAGGGGAAAATATGGTCTTTCAATGAAACAGAGGACTTTCAAGCATTCTTGATGAAAAGACCAGAGCTGAAAAGAAAATGTGACTTTCAAACAGAAGAATGAGAAAAAGCATGAAAAAGTAAAGAGCAAAGAGAAGTCATAAGGGACTTGCCAAAGGTGAACTGTTTACATTCCTACATGGAAAGACAATATTTGTAGCTATTAAAACTTTTCAGTATCTGGGTAATTGGTGGGACCACACATACACACACACACACACACATGCACACACACATGTACATGCATGCACTCACATACACATACACACATGCATGCACATACAGAGACAGAGAGCACAGAGTGACTTGAATAGGATGGGACCATATCTTCAAAGAAATTAAGGTAAATGGTGAGAGAGAAATGTAGTGGGAGGAGAGAGGGTGAAATGGAATGGGGTAAATTTTATCTCATTCAAGAGACTTTTTAGTGGAGGGAAAAAGAGGAGAGCTGAGAAAAAAACATGAAGTTTACCCTCATCACATTCGACCAAAGGAAGGAGTAAAATGCACACTCATTTTGGTATGAAAACCTATCTTACAATACAGGAAAGTGGGGGTGAAGGAGATAAGCAGGGTGGGGGGATGATGGAAGGGAGGACAATGGGAGGAGGGAGCAATCTGAAGTCAACACTCAGGGAGAGACAGGATCTAAAGACAGAATAGAAACAATGGGGGGCAGGATAGGATGGAGGGAAATAGAGTTAGTCTTACACAACACGACTATTATGGAAGTCATTTGCAAAACTACACAGATAGGGCCTATATTGAATTGCCTGCCTTCCCAAAGGGAATGGGTGGGGAGGGAGGGATGAGGAGAATTCAGAACTCAAAGTTTTAGTAACAGCTGTTGAGTATTGTTCTTGCTACTACGAAATAGGAAATACAGTTAATGGGGAATAGAAAGTCATCTGGCCCTACAGGACAAAAGAGAAGATGGGGACAAGAGAAGGGAGGGATCATAGAAGAGAGGGCAGATTGGTGATAGGGAAAATTCGAATGCTTGGTGTATTGGGGTGGGGGGAGGGGATAAATGGGGAGAAAATTTGGAACCCAAAATTTTGTGAAAATGAATGTAAAAAGTTAAATAAATAAATTTATATTTAAAATAATAAAAAAATAAAATAAATTCCCTTCTCCTTTAGAAAAAATTTGCAAAGTTTTTTAAACTATTCTGCTGGAGAAAAATCTCTGGGCTTTCACGACAATGTTCTCTCCCTGATTATCTCCTACCTATTAGATCCCTCTATTCCTTTTCAGTGTTTTTTGCTGGATCACCATCCATGTAACACCCACTTATTATGGCCACCTCCACAGGACTCTATTCAGGAACTTCTCTTTCCTCTCCCAGCTCTGTCTCCCCTCATGTCATCAGTTCCAATGGGGTTAGTTGTAATTCTAGGTAGGTTACTCCATATCTGTATACCCAGACAGTCACCAACATAGTGAAAATACAAGATAGATCAAAAAAAAATTCAGAAAACTTGCATAATGTAAATGTAGGGAATGATAGAAAATTGCATCGAAGTACATCAAGAAAGGCAACTGAAATTCTAGCTTCTCTGCCAAAGTGGTAGGCAGCAGGGCTCATTCAAAGTCATAATTGGCTGAAATGCTTCCAAATGGTACGTGAATTACCAGCAAAACATTTTACCAACTTCCTTTCAAAGTCATGCCTTTTCACACTTTTCTTAAGAGAAGGTGTCATACATTTATCATTAAAACATGAGGATAATGGCGATTCCTCTAAAAGATGGATCATTTACAGGTTCAAATATTTTAAACAAAGCATTCACAGCTGATATAACTTTAAAAAATACACAAAATCAATATTATGGCCAAGAGATGCTAGGAGAGAGAGGCAAATTTTTCCAGAAGTCAAAAACTGACATATCAATTTAGCAATAATTGAATAAACAATTTCACTGTGAAATGTATACTTTTTGTTGATGATCATCAAATTTTTTGTTCAGTTTCAAATCCATCACTTATTTATACTGTGTAATTATATAAAGTAGATCCCAAAGTAGTGAGAATGTGAGACAATTTGATGCTTACATATACAATTAAAAAGAAAGACAATCCCTGCTCTCAAAGAATGTACATTCAAAAGGTGGAAGATAATATATCACAGGAAAAAAATGGAAGTGGGTTGTCATGGTGGAGAAACAAGTCCAAAGAGCATAGGGTTGTAACACCAATGTGATATTCACAGCACCTACAGCAGCTATGAATATGCCAGCACAATTCTGAATCACTAAATATAACAGACTCTCCACAAGGAAGACAAAAACCAAAACATTTCTTCAAACACCACCAGAAAACCAAATCCATCATAGCAACAAAGAAATCCATACACAACAATGCAGAGGACAACGCCCTCCCCAAGGCTTCCCACAAACCAGTTCCATTAGACATAATCCCAAACAAGCTCTCCCACTCACATTAGCTGCTGCCCCAGCTGCCTGCTTTCTCTGCCCTTTCCAGCTCTGATTATTCTAACCAACTTCCTCTCAGTTTTGCTCCAACTTCACCTCTTCCTCTTCCACCCTTCCTGCTCCACTCCTGCCTTTTCCACTCATTCAGCAAGCTCCTCCCACCACAGGCTTCATGTGACTCAAACTCATGTGACTGAGGGTTCCATATAACTTAAGCAGGTCACATAATGGATGAAAAAAAATCTTCCCATTCCTTTAAAAATATATTAAAAATGCATTAACAATACAGTGCATCCCAAAGAGGAATGGAGTAGATATGGGTGTCCAGGGCACTTCTCTTTAAATGTTTTATTCATGGATAGAGTACTATCAGTATTGTGTTAAGTCTTGCAAGTAACTCTATGTGCTCATTACGACAGTCTAGAGATAACAAAGAATATCAGAGACTTTCTAATATATGGGGTATATAGTGTTCAGGGAGTATTAGTACCTGCGGTGTGAGGGCTTGCTGAACCCTTTTTAGGACTGCTCAGACACCTTTGGTGTTGACCTGTCACTCAGCTCTCATCTATGGTCCTAAGAAGCTAAAACATGTCCAGCATGTGGTAAAACTATCGTGGCAGACACACTAACCCTGGTAACTGATGGGCCTCAAACCCATGGGTGAGCTAATAGGGTGTCTACTCTAAGCATGTGAACACTGTTCCCAGTAGAAGAGGCAGAAGCAGTGTCTGTGGAGCTCTCACAACTTTTATAATTATATTTTCATAATATTTTATTAATAGTCATTTGTTTTTATAAAATTCCTTGGGAGTAGTAGTAGACATCAACCATGGTAATTTTACAAAATTAGTATGTTTATAATAATTTTATAATTACAGCAGCTCTTTTTGTGGCAGCAAAAAACTGGAAATAAAGTAAAGGCCCATCAATTGGGGAAGGACTAAACAAATTCTAGTACATCAATGTAATGGGACATTACTATGTATATATTATATACATACAAATCAATGAATATGATGGACACATAGAAACATGGAAAGATGTACATGAAGTGAGTAAAACTGAGGTAAGCAGACCTAAGGAAACAACATGCACAATGGGTATAATGATGTAAATGTACACACAATCACAAAACAGGATAAAAATGAATTCTGAACACTTACAAAGAATATGTTTGATCCATTTGAAGAGATATGAAAAAAATATATCCTCCTTACTCATTTGTTAAAGTATGGATCCCACAAGTGTATATCATATGTTCTCAGATTGTTTTGATGTATTGAACAATTTTGCTGATTTTTTTTCACTTTTCCTCTGCTTCCTTAAAAAAAAAAATCTTTGTTATATGGGATAAGTCTCTAAAATGGAATGGAACATGAATATGTAGAGGAATTTTGATGATATAAAAACAAAAGATATCAATAAAATATATTTTAAAATAACAATAGTGATGTCCCATGAACACCATCAAAAAGATGATAATATATAAATAGTAGTAGTAGTAGTAGTAGTAGTAGTAGTAGTAGTAGTAGTAGTAGTAATGAGAGGGAGAAAGGGAGACCAGCAGAAAGAAATGGAAGAGAAGGAAGAAAAGAAAATTACTCTTATAGTATTTTACAAAATATGTCCTTTATAAGAATACTGTGAGGTAGACAAAGGTACTGTTATTATCTTTATGTTACAGATAAGAAAACAGATTTTTAGACGTTAAAAGACAATGTCACACAAAACAAAGTTAAGACTAGAAACCAGATCTTTTACTTACAGACCTGGTGCTTTTCTGCTATGCACTGATGTCTCCCAAGTGCAAGGAAATACTGGGAAAGAAACATTTTCCATTATCTTTTAAATTCTGATGTTCTTTTTTTTTTTTTATTAATTTATTTATTTAGCTTTTTACTTTCATTTTCACAAATTTTTGGGTTCCAAATTTTCTCCCCTTTTCTCCCCTCCCCCCACCCCAATACCCCAAGCAATCTAATTTTCCCTATCTTCAATCTGTCCTCTCTTCTGTCATCCCTCCCTTCCCTTGTCTCTATCTTCTCTTTTCTCCTGTAGGGCCAGATGACTTTCTATTCCTCATTAACTGTATGTCTTCTTTCCTAGTTGCAACAACAATACTAAACAATTGTTCCTGAAACTTTGAGTTCCAAATTCTCCCCATCCCTCCCTCCCCATCCATTCCCTTTGGTACGGCAGGCAATTCATTATAGGCCATATCTGTGTAGCTTTGCAAGTGACCTTCCTGATAGTCGTGTTGTGTAAGACTAACTGAATTGCCATCCCTCTTAACCTGCCCCTCATTGTTTCTCTTCTGTCCTTTGATCCTGTCCCTCCCCAAGTGTTGACTTTCAATTACTCCCTCCTCCCTTTGCCCTCCCTTCCATCATCCCCCCCCCCAATATCTCCTTCTCCCCCGCTTTCTTATACTGTAAGATAGGTTTTCATACCAAAATGAGTGTGCATTTCACTCCTTCGTTTAGTCAAATGTGATGAGGGTAAACTTTTGTTTGTTTGTTTGTTTTTTTTTCCCTCAGCTCTCCTCTTTTTCCCTCCACTAAAAACATCTCCTACTTGCCTCTTAAATGACATATAGTTACCCCCTTCCATTTCCCCCTCTTTCCTCTCACTACATTTCTCTCTCACCATTTACCTTAATTTCTTTTAAGGTATGGTCCCATCCTATTCAGTTCAATCTGTGCTCTCTGTCTCTGCATGTGAATGCATGTGTGTATGTGTGTGCATGCGTGTACATGTGTATGTGTGATCCCACCAACCACCCAGATACTGAAAAGTTTTAAGAGTTAGAAATATTGTCCTTCCCTGTATGAATGCAAACAGTTCATTTCTGGTAAGTCCCTTAATACTTCTCCTTGCTGTTTACTTTTGCATGCTTCCTCTCATTCTTGTGTTTGAAAGTCAGATTTTCTTTTCAGCTCTGGTCTTTTCATTAAGAATGATTGAAAGTCCTCTGTTTCATTGAAAGACCATATTTTCCCTTGCAGTATTATACTCAGTTTAGCTGGGTAGGTGATTCTTGGTTTGAGTCCTAGTTCCTTTGCCTTCTGGAATATCCTATTCCACGCCCTTCGATCCCTTAATGTAGAAGCTGCTAGATCTTGGGTTATCCTGATTGTATTTCCACAGTACTGGAATTGTTTGTTTCTGGCTGCTTGCAAGATTTTTTCCTTGAGCTGGGAGTTCTGGAATTTGGCCACAATGTTCCTAGGAGTTTCTCTTTTTGGATCTCTTTCAGGTGGTGATCGATGGATTCTTTCAATACTTATTTTGCCCTCTGGTCCTAGAATGTCAGGGCAGTTTTCCTTGATAATTTCATGCAAGACGATGTCTAGGCTCTTTTTTTGATCATGGCTTTCAGGTAGTCCCATAATTTTTAAGTTGTCTCTCCTTGATCTATTTTCCAGGTCAGTTGTTTTTCCCATGAGATATTTCACATTCTCTTCCATTTTATCGTTCTTTTGGTTTTGTTTGGTGATTTCTTGGTTTCTCATAAAGTCATTAGACTCCATCTGTTCCATTCTAATTTTGAGAGAACTATTAAATTCAGTGAGCTTTTGAGCCTCTTTTTCCATTTGGCTCATTCTGCTTTTGAATGCATTCTTCTCCTCATTGGCTTTTTGAACCTCTTTTGCCAATTGAGTGAGCCTATTTTTCAAGGTGTTAATTTCCTCAGCATTTTTTTGGGACTCCTTTACCAAGATATTGACCTTTTTTTCATACTCTTCTTGCATCTTTGTCATTTCTCTTCCCAGTCTTTCCTCCACCTGTCTAACTTGCTTTTCAAAATCCTTTTTAAGCTCTTGCAAGGCCTGAGCCCACCCAACACCCCCCTGGGGTGTCTGGGGTACTGAGGCCCCGCCCTCCACATCTTTCCCTGATGGGAAAAATACGTCCTCGTCCTCCCCATCAGATCCGAAGGTCGGGATCATTTGCATTTGTTGGAAAAAACTCTCTAAAGTCTTATTTTTCTTTCCCTTTCTAGGCATTTTCCCAGCCAGTTACTTGACTTCTGAGATTCCTTTCCACCTCCGCCTGGATCCGCCCAGCTAGTACTTGACCTCTGAGATTCAAATGCGCTTTCCCGCGGCAAGCTTTAGTTCTGGCGCAGGGTGGGGGCAGGGCCGCTTCCTAGCTTGGGCCCTCAGGGGCTTTCTGAAGAGACTTTCAGGAACAGAGCCGATGGGGGCGGGGTGGGGGACCCCACCTGCTGTGCTCAGCTCCCTTGAGGGTTTTATTCAGAGGCGTTCAGCAGTAGAGCAGGGTGGGGGCAGGGCCGTCTCCCCTGCTCGGCTCCCTCAGGTTGGAAAGACCTTCAGTATTGAAGATCCTACCTGCTGCTGGGGGATTCCTGAGTCCCGGGCCGTTGCCGCCTCAGCCGCCCGCCCACGCCTCTGCCTCTGCCGCTTCCTGCCCCCGTCTCTGCCGCCGCCGCTTCCTCCCGAGGGGGCCCGCTCCCCTCCCCTAGCGCAGGCTTCTTTTTAACTGACCTTTAGCTTCTGTGGGCAGAGGGACTTTCCCGGCTGCCGGAGATTCTCCCGGAGCTTTCCTCTTTGAAGTCTGCTCAGGTCAGCTTCTCTGGGTTGCGGCCACGGGTGGGGGTGGGGTCCGCTTTCCTGGCTGCGATGGACCCCGGGGACGGCTCTCCAGGGTTCAGTGGAACGGAAATCTCTTCCCCTATGTTTGTGCACCCCCTGCAGAGATTCAGAATTTATGGGGCTCTCCTTTTACCTCAATTCCATGGGTTGTGGGCTCGGAGCTCGTGAATGTGCGTCCTTCTACTCCGCCATCTTGGCTCCGCCCCCCCAAAATTCTGATGTTCTTAAAATCAAATTTGCTTTCTTTTTATTCCAGGTTCTATGAGTCGGTATCCATCTTCATGTCATCCAGAGGTGGGGATTAAGAGAGGTCTGAGAACTGAACTGTAGAACAAAATTTAACCAGACAGGAAATTTAATGGATTTACTGCATTTATGGACTTGGGACTGTTGACAACTGGGGTAGTAGACATCAACCCCCACAGTAAATAGGGGACTGGCAGTCTGCTTTGGTAGCCAGCCCTCTATGAGGTAAGGACAAGGAGATCACAAATGGGTACTGCCATCTTCTCATCTAAGCTTTCAGAGAAACAACTAGATGTCAGGTCATAGGGGCCCTGACTATGAATTCCTTTACCTCAGCACGTTAATGAGACAACTTGGTTGGCAAATACAACATGGGGTCCCAAATGGGAAAATCTGAACCTCTAAAGGCATAAATCTCATGCTTTCTTTTAATTTCATCCAAGATTTAAAAATTATTCCTGGGATAAGGGGGAGCAAAAGTACAGAGTGAACCCTAAGGCTGAGATGACAAAGACTGGATTATCCATTACAATCTGTTCATTCAACTGAGATATGCTCCTCAGTCTCTGCTCCCTCATATTTGTTATTTTTACTAATTGTGCAAATAGTAATTAGCTGACCAGGCTACCATTTGAAGTAAGGTAGGTTATAGATGGCATATTTTCCTGGTCTCTGTGTACCCCAGAGTCTGGTCATTTTGACGTCCTGGAAATGTGTGGCGTAAAGTGTTAGATGATTTGCTGTTCTGGAAAGGCAGAATTAGGATTTTGGTTTTGTCTGTCTTTTGTTTTTTTTTGTAAAATCCCAAATTGCATTTCCTTACATAACCTTTGGAGAGGCAATGTGGTTCAGTAGTTTGTGCTCCTAACTTAGGCCACAAGCCTAGCTCCATCACTGTATGGATGAATAAATTCAGAAAAGTTTGTTAATATCATTAAGGTTTGATCATCTTTTTTTTAATAAAAGGAGGGACAGGCTCTATTTCTCTCATATATTTGTTGTGAAGAAAGTGCTTAGCAAAATCTAAGCTATAATATAAATATTAACAATCCATATGTATAAAATTCTTATGATTCCCACCTCCCATTCTTAAGCTTAAGGGGATTTGTTGGTAGTCAGGCCTCAATCTAGTCCACTAAAATCCCTTTGAAAAATTCTCCCTTTCAAGAAGGAAGAAAAAAGTTACATAAGTGCAGAAAGTACAGTCTGCATGACTGAACTATCCTGTTCTCTGAGGTCACCAGAGAAAAGAATGACAAGGTCTCACCTGACATTTCACTTTCCTGTTCAACAGTCCTTAATGTTATGATCTCCTCCCTTAATATGGCCTGGTGCACTGTGGTGCAATTGAATTCTATTTTCTCTTGCTCTGTCCCTAGTGGAGGCGGAAACAATCTGATATCTATCTAACAAACTTTGACCCTGGTTCAAAGAGTTTTTGCAGGGATTTGGTTTTGAGGGGCATGTGGTCATCTGCCTAAATCTTAGAGATGGGAGAGGGGTAAGTCAATGTAAATTAAAACTGGAATGGAGAGTGAAGGGCTAGAACCTAGACTCTCAGATTCTATCGTTGCTCCTTCTGGGTTCTAACTTACCTAAAGAATTGTGTGAACCACCAAAAACCTTCATTTTATAATTTGTAGAACATTTACTAAGCATCTACTATGTTCCAGGTACCATATTAAGATCTGTACAGACTCATTTGTCTTGTACAAAGACAAAAACAAAACCAGCTCTGTTGTCACAGGTACTATATTCCACTGAGATATAACATAGAAGAGTAAATGTAAATTATATTTATATACATTTAAATATATAATATAAATGTATTATGTAACATAATAGATTATATATATATTATATAAATATATGTGTATATATGCCCACATGTATGTATATATATACACACATGTATATGCAAATATATACATCTACACACATGTGTGTGTTGTGTGTGTGTGTGTGTGTGTGTAGTGTATTACAGTGAGGGAAATGATTGAGAAACTCGGGAAAAAACCTATTAGAGGGTGTGACCAGTTGAACTCAATCTTTAAGAGAACCAGAGGTTGGTTCCAGAAGGCAAAAGTGAGGAAGGAGAGTATCCTAGGCATGACACATAGCTTATATTAAGACACAGAGATGGCAGAAGGAATGTTCCAAGCAAGGGCACAGTTGAGTAGGACAGTTTGTGGGAACATAGTATATTAGAGAAGTTAATATGAAATCAGTTTTTAAAGATGAATTGGGGTAAAATTTTAAAAGACTTTTAAATGCCAAAGAGATGAATTTGTAATTTATCCTAGAAGCAAGTGTCATCCACTAAGTAGAGAGCCATCCTCCTGTCAGAGGCCAGGGAGCAAATCTATATAATAACTGATTGGTAGCTACTTGCAGTGAGGAAGGCCTCCCAAGGTGGGAGCCGTTATTCTAATCTGGATCTCATGTAAAATGGGGGAAATAGGCTTGTTACATCAGCTGGTGCTAAAAGAAACACTTAAATCCTTTGATAATTATGATAATGGCTCACATTTAGAGTTTACACAGCACCTTTCTCACAATAATAACCTTGTAAGGTAGTCAGTTACTGATTAGCAAAAAAAAAAAAAAAGATACTTGAAGACATTCATAACATTCATATTGCACATTCCAATTTATTTTTTAATTTGCATATATTTTTTCATATTTTTAGAAAAGCCTTTTCAGATATGAAATGTTATTATCTACTTGCCCATTTTAGATATTAGCAAACTGAAACACTAAGTGATGGATTAAGAATTAGGCAGATAATTACTAAAAAAATTAAAGAATTAGGCAGATAATTACTAAAAAAATTAATTTAATTACTAAAAAAATTAAAACCAATCCAGGTTTTATAATACTGAATCTGATTTTTACTGCAGTTCACCAAACTGTTTCAAACATAGAAAATCTCAGTCTTCTTAGGGCTTTCAGTTTCCTCAGGAGGAAGAGGCAGGGAGATGGTGCAATGGATGGACATTGGACTTGAAGCAGAAAGAGCTGAGTTCAAATCCTCCACATATTAGAAGTGTGATAGTGAGCAAGGCACAACATTTCTCATCCTCAGTTTCCTTGTCTATGAACTGGAGATAATAGCATTATCTCACAGGGATCATTTTTATAAGTCTTGTCTCAAAGTCCATTGGTATGTGTCTTTCTGTATTGGTGGAAATGAAAGCCCTGCCCTACATGAGGGTCCTGGGAAACTAGGAAGATGTGAGAGGAGCAGACAATCTCCATCATGTTCCTATTGCCACTACTACTCTAGAGACTTTCAGAAGTATCCACTTGGGTGTTATCCTGGACTTTCTCCTACTTGACCTGAGTTACTTGACAAGGAAAGCATCATCACTCTGTAAGATTTGGTATATAGTCTCCCGTGTACCCCTCCACTAATTTCTGTTCTGCTGTGATTTGGATAAAGGGACTTCTTTGCTATTTACAATGTGTGTTCATTGTGGAACTGGTATTAAGTGGGAAAGGGTCAAGCCTTGGATGTATAGTTTGGAGTTACTCTTCAAAATGGCAGTGTTCAGATGTTAGGTAGAGCCCAAACATATTCACTCCACAAGCAATACTTAAGGGAGAAGGTAGACATCCTTCTCGCCAGATACCCCCTTTCCTTCTGATGAGAGTAGAGTGAACACTTCTGGCCCCAACCTCCTGCTTTCCCTCTTAGCAGAAATGAAAATCTGCCTTGCAAAAGAGTTGAGGGAGAAGAGGCTAGAGATATCTATTCTATCTCCCTTTCAGCCACAGAACAGTGTCCTAGTCAAAGGTGGGCGATCTCTTCTATCCTTAAGTATGCAAAGTGCTTTGCAAATCTTAAAAGTACTCTGTGAAGACTAGTTATGATTTTCATCTGGAAAAAAAAAGAGGTTTAGTTGATAATCTCTAAATGATTTAGATAAGGTCCTAGACTACTCCCAGCCCTAGGATCATGTATATGGTGGTATACAATCTCAACTAAGGCTGCGGTGGAACCAACTCTAAGTAGTTCTAAAGTGATAATTGTTGAATTTCTAGGGTAAGCATTTAAACATTGGAAATCAAAAAGTGCTACAAATCAAGACTTGAACTGTTGTTTTATTGATTGTTTAGACTTCAAAAAAGCAATGGGGAAAATGTTAATAATGCAGACTGAACTTAAAAGTGCATTTTTTCCAGAGACTCAGTTATTGAACATTTATCAGCCCACGGTATCAACCTATAAACTCCCCACAAACACTAAAAGCTAAGGAGTGAAACTCACAGATATATAGCTGTCAGTTAATTTTTTAGTACCATAAAAACTATACCAGTATAGGACTTAATTTAAGGTTTGCAAAGCCCTCTACACTGATTACTGCCTATTGAACATTTCCTGTTAGAAGTCCCTGAAGAATCTCCAGCTCAAATTGTCCAAAGTAGACCTTTTCTTTCCCCTTAAACCCACCCTTCCCCCTAACTTCCCAGTTGATGTCAAGAGCACCCATATCCTTCCAGGGACAGAGGTCCAGAATTTTAGTGTTATCCTTTACTCTTCTCTTTCTTTACTCCTGCCATCTAATCTGTTGGCAAGTCATGTTGTTTTTACTTCCTAAACATCTCTCCAATCTCCTTTTTCTCTCCTTACACAGTCCTTGATCCAGTTTGGCCTCTCCATACCTCTAGCCTGGACAATAGTTTCCTAACTGATCTCAATACTTCCGCTCTCTCTCCTCTCCAATTCACATTCTCTAATGTTCCTAAAGGACAGGTCTGACCATGTAATCTCCCTGTTATATAAACTCCAGTGACTGTATAAACTCCACTGGCTCCCTATATCCTTTAAAACAAATGGAATCCCTTTCTTTTATATTTAAAAAACTGTCACAGCCTGACTTCAATCTAAACTTACTATAGGTTATTCCTTCATGAACTCTGGTACAGCTAAAGAGGTGTTTTTGCTATCACACACACATACACACACACACACACACACACACATGCACACATACACACACACACACATAGACACACACACGTTTATCTTCCGTTTTTATACCATTGAATAGGCTGTCCACTATTATTGATATTCCATCCCTCCTCCCCTCCACCTCTTAGAATTACCATTTTCCTTTAATATCACCTTATCCATGAAATTGATTTTTCTTATTATCTTAGCAGTTACTGCCTCACTGCATAAATAAACTTGTATTTATTTTTATGCATCATATGTATGTTTATTGACATATACATGTTACCTCCCCTGTTATAGTGTAAGCTCCTTGATGCAAAGATTGCCCAACGTTTGTCTTTGTAACCCAGGACCCAAATAAACGTTTGTTGACTAATATCTCATTACATTATCACAAGAATACTGTGAGATAAATAATGCAAAGTTTTACTCCTCTTCTAGTGTTTTTTTTCATCTTAATTATTTACTATTTATCCTGTAGGGCAGCTGGATGGCACAGTGGATGGAGCGCCAGACCTGGAGTCAGGAAATTTCATCTTCTTCAGTTCAAATGCAGCTTCAGACACTCACTGTGTGACCCGTGGCAAGTCACTTAACTGTTTGCCTCAGTTTTCTCATCTGTAAAATGGGCTGGAGAAGGAAATGGTAAACCATTCAACTATATTTGTCCAGAAAACCCCAAATGGGTTCATGAAGAGTCAGATACAACTAAAAAATGCCCAAACAATAATTTATCCTGTAAATAGTTTGCTTATTGTCTCTGTCTTTAAATTACGAACTCCTTGAGGGTAGGAACTTTCTTTTATCTCCTCTTGTATCTCCAGTATTTTAGTTCGTTTGCTACATAGAAGATGCTTCATAAATAAATATTCATTGTGATTTGTTCTGGCTTCCACAGTTAATATTCAATTGAGACAAAATTCTAACATTCCACCCACTATATCATGCTGCCTTAAAATAAAGTGGCTCATATAAATAGGCATTAGCTAATCATTCTTGGCAGGTGTCTACATCTTTCATCATTATTTACTACACATGGTTTGAGATATTAAATGAGTTACATTGCTTTGAAAGTATTATTTAGTGATCCTCATACTGACTTGTATGAGAGGCAGCCTGAAAGGGTTATAGTCTCCACATTGCTGCTACAAGAGCACTAAACTGGGAATCAGGAGACTTGGATTCTGGTACTAGAACTGTCATTAATCAACTACTTGCCTTTGGACAGGTCCCTAAACTCCTCTGAGCCTGCTTTCTCACCTGTAAGAGGCCAGGGTTGTATTGACTAATCTCTAATACCATTTTCCAGTAATTCATATATTCTGCAAGAATTCTTTCCATAAGCAATATTACGCATTCTTTTCCCAACTATTTCCCTCTAAAATAATCTCCTGTTTATACCGTATATATCTTATATGCACTTAGTTGTTTGCATGTTTCTTTCCTCCCATAGACTGAGTTCCTTGAAGACAGGGCCTATTTTTGTGTTTCTTTGTATCATCAGCTTCAGCACAGTGCCTGGCACACAGTTGGAGTTTAATAAATGCTTGCTCTAAGTCTATCTCATATGTGAGATATATCAGAATCTATAATCTTTACTCCTGAGAAGTTTTTTAATCTAATTGAGAAGATAGAACATGACTATAAAGGCAAGCAATATAAAATATAGATATAATGAAATATAAAATAATCAAAAATAAATATAAAAATAAAAAACAATATGAATTGTTATGTGCTAAATTTCTAAATGAAAGAAATCACTAGAGTTAATGTTGATTCTTTTTTTCTCCTTTTTGCCTTCAAGATTGTCCATGATGTTCACTTGAACCTGACTTTGATTGCACTCTACAAAACACCTATGGGGATGCAGGGGAAAGAGAAAGAGATACTCCCATAATATTGTTTATTGGACAGTCTTCAGGATGAGCCTGGGAAGGGGTCTGCTAGCCAAAAACTGAGTCCCATACTCTACTACCAGATGATCTATGTACTCATTGCATTTAGGTTTTACAAAATGCTTTATATGGGAGACAAGTAGGCCAGTTTTACTGCAGTGTAGAATGTGTAAAGGGGAAAGATATGAAATAAAAGAGGTTGATGACTTGAGAACAGTATAAATTCATTCCTTCTTATGAATTTTGGCTGAGGAGTCTTTCATCAATGATAGCTGTTAAGTCAAAAAAACCCAGTTTATAATAACTGTCCAGTTTGGACCTCCTTTTATATTTCTGAAGCCGCATAGTGTAGTGGAAATAGCATTTGACTTATTTTGGATTATAAGTTTGGCTCTGAAAACTTCTATCTATGTCTGATAGATACAAGTCTCTGAGTCCTAAGTCCGTACTGGAAAACTTACGTTCTTCATCTGTAAAATAGAGATAAAAACAAAATTGGCATGACCAGTATACTTACCAAGGTGTTTATGAAGAAAATAATGTGCAAATTTTAAAATATTACAAAATGTAAGCTACCCTTTTTGAGCCTCTAATATAATTATTGGTTTATCATATTTGCACTTCTGTCATATCTCATTAATTAAACTTTAAAAAATTCTGTCTTATGTATACTTTATTTTTATTCCTCATTCTGCAAAGGGAAGAACATTTGCTGTCATTAATCTGGAACATGCCTAGGTGAGGAAAACTCCTACCAGAAATGCAGACCAATATCTTTTCTCTATCTTATAGTCTAGCAGTTCTAACACTTTTTTGATCCTGTTCCCTTTTATACTCTTAAAAATTACTGAAGACCCTTTATTCCCAAAGAGTTTAATTTATTTAGGTTACATTTCTTAATATTTATTGTATTAGAAGTTAAAATATATTGGCATTATTACGAAAATAATTTTGATATCATAGACCCACATGAAAGAGTCTCAGAGACCCTCAGGTTTCCCAGACACATGTGGAGAACCACTGTTTAAGTCTCTGAAGGTTACTTTGAATATTGTAAGATATTGTATTGTCACTATATGTGACTTACCTAAGGTCACATAGGCAGGAGGTATCAAAGGTGGGAATTAAATCCAAGTCTTACTGACTTTGGAGTCATCTTTTTTCCATTCAACTAGATTGTCCCTATTATTTACAAACTAAGTGCATAATACATATTTGCTATTGATATCATATCGTACTATCTAGAAATATACAAAAGCATAATTAATATGGAAACAATTACTTCGAGTGAATTTGTTTTATATGTTTATTATTAATGTTTCACTTGAATGGACTATTTCCTCAGGAGTACTACTATTTAGGCCTTAATTTTACCTTTTCATTGAGTTCCAAAGAAGATGGCTATTGAGAGTCAAGATAAGAGAACACATGATTTGGAAGGAATTTTAGGGTCCACCCCTTGAAGTTTGTACTTAACCTCCTCAGCCTCACATTCCACTTTTAGGTGTGTCTACTTCTTAAGGATTCACACCTTATGTCAAGTTAAATTCTACCTTTATCCAATTACTATCCTTTGGAGTATTGCTTTAGACTTTAATTTTATATTTTCATTGAGTTCCAAAGAATATGACTGTCAAGACTGAACCTGACAGAATATAGAATTTGCCTTTTGCAGCCAGGTAATAGAGATTCCAATCAACATTTATTATGTATCTTCTATAAATCAGGTATTGTGCTAAGACCTGGGAAAAGGGAAAATAAAAACAGAGTATCTTTTTTTTTAAATATAAATTTATTTATTTAACTTTTTACATTCATTTTCACAAAATGTTGGGTTCCAAATTTTCTCCCCATCTATCCCCTACTCCTACCCCAATATACCGAGCATTCTAATTTTCCCTATCACCAATCTGCCCTCTCTTCTATCATCCCTCCCTTCTCTTGTCCCCATCTTCTCTTTTGTCCTGTAGGGCCAGATGACTTTCTATTCCCCATTAACTCTATTTCTTGTTTCCTAGTAGCAAGAACAATACTAAATAGTTGTTCCTAAAACTTTGAGTTCCCAATTCTCCCCATCCCTCCCACCCCACCCATTCCCTTTGGGAAGGCAGGCAATTCAATATAGGCCATATCTGTGTAGTTTTGCAAATGACTTCGATAATAGTTGTGTTGTGTAAGACTAACTGTATTTCCTTCCATCCTATCCTGCCCCCCATTGTTTCTATTCTGTCTTTTGATCCTGTCTCTCCCTGAGTGTTGACTTCAGATTGCTCCCTCCTCCCATTACCCTCCCTACCATCATCCCCCCCCTTGCTTATCTCCTTCTCCCCCACTTTCCTGTATTGTGAGATAGGTTTTCATACCAAAATGAGTGTGCATTTTATTCCTTCCTTTAGTTGAATATGATGAGGGTAAACTTCATGTTTTTTTCTCAGCTCTCCTCTTTTTCCCTCCACTAAAAAATCTCCTGATTGCCTCTTGAATGAGAGATAATTTACCCTATTCCATTTCACCTTCTCTCCTCCCACTACATTTCTCTCTCACCATTTACCTTAATTTCTTTGAAGATATGGTCCCATCCTATTCAATTCACTCTGTGATCTCTGTCTCTGTATGTGCATGCATGTGTGTGTGTGTGTGCACGCACGTGTGTACATGTGTGTGTGTGCACATGTGTGTGTGTGTGTGTGTGTGTGTGTGTGTGTGTGGTCCCACCAACTACCCAGATACTGAAAAGTTTTAATAGCTACAAATATTGTCTTTCCATGTAGGAATGTAAACAGTTCACCTTTGGCAAGTCCCTTATGACTTCTCTTTGCTCTTTACTTTTTCATGCTTTTTCTCATTCTTCTGTTTGAAAGTCACATTTTCTTTTCAGCTCTGGTCTTTTCATCAAGAATGCTTGAAAGTCCTCTGTTTCATTGAAAGACCATATTTTCCTCTGAAGTATTATACTCAGTTTTGCTGGGTAGGTGATTCTTGGTTTGAGTCCTAGTTCCTTTGACTTCTGGAATATCCTATTCCACGCCCTTCGATCCCTTAATGTAGAAGCTGTTAGATCTTGTGTTATCCTGGTTGTATTTCCACAATACTGGAATTGTTTCTTTCTAGCTGCTTGCAATATTTTCTCCTTGACCTGGGAATTCTGGAATTTGGCCACAATGTTCCTAGGAGTTTCTCTTTTTGGATCTCTTTCAGGCGGCGATTGATGGATTCTTTCAATACTTATTTTGCCCTCTGGTTGTAGAATGTCAGGGCAGTTTTCCTCGATAATTTCATGGAAGATGATGTCTAGACTCTTTTTTTGATCATGACTTTCAGGCAGTCCCATGATTTGTAAATTATCTTTCCTAGATCTATTTTCCAGGTCAGTTGTTTCTCCAATGAGATATTTCACATTCTCTTCCATTTTTTCATTCTTTTGGTTTTGTTTGGTGATTTCTTGGTTTCTCAGAAAGTCATTAGCCTCCATCTGTTCCATTCTAATTTTGAGAGAACTATTATCTTCAGTGAGCTTTTGAACCTCTTTTTCCATTTGGCTATTTCTGCTTTTGAAAACATTCTTCTCTTCATTGGCTTTTTGAACCTCTTTTGCCAATTGAGTGAGCCTATTTTTCAAGGTGTTTTCTTCAGCATTTTTTTGGGTCTCCTTTAGCAAGGTATTGACCCGTTTTTCATGCTTTTCTTGCATCTCTCTCATTTCTCTTTCCAGTTTTTCCTCCACCTGTCTAACTTGATTTTCAAAATCCTTTTTGAGCTCTTTCATGGCCTAAGTCCACCAGACATCCACCTCGGATGTCTGGGAGACAGAGGCCCTGACCTCCTCGTCTTTCCCTGATGGTAAGAATTGTTCTTCATCATCAGAAATGAAAGACAGGAACATCTGTCCCCCAAGAAAGTAGTTTTCTATGGTCTTATTTTTCTTCCCTTTTCTGGGCATTTTCCCAGCCAGTTACTTGACTTCAGAGATTCCTCTCCACCCCTGCCTAGATCTGCCCAGCTAGTGCTTGGGGTCTGAGATTCAAATGCTGCTCCCCAGGGTCAGGGCTTTCTGTGGTGGGTGTGTCTGCTATTCAGTGTGAGCTTAAGTTCTGGTGCTGGGGTGGGGGCAGGGCCACCTCCCAGGTTCAGTTCCCTCAGGGGGTTTATGTGGAGACCTTCAGCAATAGTTCGGAGCTCCTGCCTGCTTTGGGAGATCCTGCCTGCTCTGGGAGTCCCAGGCCACCACTGCTTCTGCCGCTGTCTCTGCTGCTCCCTCCCAAGGGGGCCCAAGTCACAGAGACACCCCGCTCCCCTCTTGGCCAGCCCAGAAGTCTCTCTCACTGACCTGTAGCTCCTGTGAGTGGAGGGACCTGTGTGGGCCCGGAGGTTCTGTCCCTGAAGCCTGCTCGGATCTGCTCCTCTGGTGCCCTGGGTGGGCTCTGCTGTCCGGAGTGTGAGGGACCCCTGGGGACGGTTTTCCAGGGCTCTCTGAAATGGAAATCTCTTCCACTGTGTTTCTGCACAGCTTGCACTGCTCCAGAATTTGAGGGGAGTTCTTTTTACAGAAAATCTGTGGGCTGTGGGTTCAGAGCTAGCATACGTGAGTGTTTCTACTCCGCCATCTTGGCTCCTCCCCCCAGAGTATCTTTTCTCAAGGAGCACTCTGTCCAATGAGGGGAACATAGAATCATTAGGTAGAATGCCAGGCCTGGCTTCCAGATAACCTGAGTTCAAATCCAATCTTAAATACTTACTGGCAGTGGGATCCTGGTCAAGTCACTCTATCTCTGTTTGCTTCAATTTCCTCAACTGTAAAATAGGGATATTAATAGCACCTAACTCTCCAGATTCTTGTGAGAATCAAATGAGATATTGATTATAAAGTGCTTAGCACAGTGCCTGGCACATAATAAGTACTATTAAGTACTTATATTTATATATATATATATATATATATATATATATATATAGTATACATATATATATATATAGTATATATATATATATATACTATATATAGTGTACTAAGTACATATAAATGGTAGCTATTATTATTATTACAGGATAAATTGGAGATAGTTTCAGAGGAAAGGAATTGTGGCATTAGAGGGGATGAGGAAGAATTCTTGGCAGAAGAAGAGACTTTAACTGGGACTTGAAGAAGGTCTGGGAAGTTAGGAGGCAGAGATGAGGAGGGAGAGTGTATGTAGCCAGTGCATAGTCAATGAAAATTCTTTGAGTTGGGACATGAAGTTCTGTGTGTGAAGAAGCTGGTATCCTGTATCCCAAAGAACATGAAAGGGAGTAAGATTTAATACATTTTCCAACAACAGTGCCTCACATATTGAAAGACAATCATGGAGTTTGCTTTCCCTAATTTTTCTGTTCCAGGTGCAATAGGTCCACTTCTTCACATATAACATTTCTTTTCTGGTTACATCCCCCCAGAGATGAGGTTGTGCTTGTCAGCCCCTTTCTGGATAGCCTAGCCTACACAAAAATTCAATTGTTGATGAATAAGGACTCAATCGTACAATTGAGCTTTAAGGGATCAGCACTGGATGTATAGTAATTGTAATAAATTGGTATAATTTGTAATAATTAATACTAATGATTTAAGTTGATAGACTATTTTCTTAAGATTATTTAGGCCTTAACTTTACATTTTCTTTGGGTTCCAAAAAATACAATTTAAAGTTAGAACCATAGACCATCAGAACTCAGATCTTCATGGCTTCAAGGCCGCTCTCTTCAAGCCACCTCTCGAGCTTTATCTTATTACTACATCCAGTGAAGAAAGAAAAGACCCTGCCTTAGAATATCAGGAAACACATCAGTTAAAATTTAAATTCAATTCAAAAACCATCTATTATCTACTCTGTTCAAAACACTCTGGCAGATACTGGGGATAGAAGGTCAAGAATGAAATAATTTCCTCCTCTTAAGTGATTTATGTTCCACTGAGAGAAACATATACATTTAAATTAAAATAAGTTACATGCAACATAAATGTAAAGTACTTTTTTGGTGGGGTTGGGAGAAACCACCAACAATTAGAGGCAGTTGAGCTGAACTTTAAATGGATATAGGAATTCCAAGATGGAGAGTTGAGAAAGGAGAGTTTTCCAAACATAGAGGACAAATTGTGCCATGACACCAAGGTGGGAAATAGAATCTCTTATATGGGGGACAACAAGTAGGCCAGTTTTACTGCAGTGTAGAATGTGTAAAGGGGAAGAATATGAAATAAAAGAGGTTGATGACTTGAGAACAATATAAATTCATTCCTTCTTATGAATTTTGGCTGAGGAGTCTTTCATCAATGATAGATGTTGTTAAGTCATTTTTTCAGTTATCTCTGACTCTTCATGCCCCCATTTGGAGTTTTCTTGGCAAAGATACTGAAGTAGTTTACCAATTCCCTCTCCAGCTCATTTTACAGATGAGGAAATTGTGAGGCAAACAGATTTAAGTGACTTGCCCAGGGTCACACAGCTAGTAAGTGCATGAGATCAGATTTGAATTCCCAAAGATAAGTCTTCCTGACTTCAGGTTCAGCACTCTATCCGCAGCACCACCTCCCTGCTCTCATCAATGACACTTAGCCTTTATTTCTTCATATCAGAAGGGTGAGGTAGTTTCCTTACCCATCAGTGTCTCTTTGCATTTTCTTGAATGGCACATTTAAGATGCTGAGGACAGTAGAAAAAAAGCTTACTAATTAGCAACAGCAACAAAAACCCTTCTGAATTTAATCAGCTGCTTCCTCTAAACTCCCATGAAGCACCTTGCTTCTGCCTCTCCTATCTTATTCTAATTTCAGTTATATTCATATACATTTATGAGTGTCAATGTGGTGTGGTAAATAAAGAACCGCCCTTAGTTAGATTTCAGCTTGGGTCTCCTATACATACTAGATGTAAATGTATGACTTTTTTTTTCCTGTGAGCTGCAGAGGGAGTGCTGATCTGCATTGCTTGAATAAGTTTCCTCATCTGAGGTGCCATATGTCAAAGAAATCACAGGTGCAGTCCTTCTGCTGTCCTGTAACCTTATCTTGACTCTCCTACTATACCGCGAGTTCAATGAGGTAGAGAACTGTACATTATCTAAACCTGATACCACTAAGCTTCTTGGAAAATGTGTCTCATTAATCTTCATCTTCTCTTACTTATAGTCCAATATCTTGAAGTAGGACCTTAAGTGTAGTAGGTACTTAATAAATATTTATTGGGTGATGGAATATATGAATAAATGAATGCTAGAATTCAATTCAATAGACATTTATTAATCTCCTACTAGGTGCAAGGCACTGTTCTAAGTTCTGGGGATACAAATAAGAAAAAAGAAACCCAGTCCCTGCCTTCATGGAGTTTGCAATCTGATTGAGGAAGGCAACACACACACACACACACACACACACACACACACACAAAGGAAACTGGAAGGGGATGGGGCAGGAAACCATCTTATTCCTTGGATTTCAAATCAAACAGAAATGCATATGGCAAGTAGAGAGAGAGTTGCAAAGTCCAAAGTCTGCCCTACATAAGGGATGCTTCAGGAGGTTTTCGATGATTCAGCCTTCAGCCTTCCACTCACTGGGAGAGGAGTCTGAGGGAGCAGGGAAGGTATTGAACATCCAAAGTTAGTTAGCAGTATCATTATGAGATTTCAAGTAATTAGCTCATCCTGAGGGAAATATTATTCAGTGGAGTCCAAATGAAGCACAATGGACATTTTCCATCCATTCTTTAGAAAGCGTCCAGCTCCTAGATACAGAGAGTTGATTAAATGACTTTCATTTAAAATAGTTTATTCAGGATTAGCAGAAATTCTTACTATTAGCATAGTTATTCTGAATCATAGGGCTGATATTATAAGCAAATAGCTCTAAAGTTTAAAAAGTAGTGCGATGTTGTAGACAAATCACTGGGTAATACAAAATCATAGGATCTTAGATTTGGAAGAGACCTCAGCAGCCTTCTATTTAAATCTCTTCCACAACATCACACCAATTGCTAAGTAGCCTTTACTGGAGAACCTCTAATGAGGTAGAACCCATTAATTCCCAAGGCAGCCCATTATTATTTAGTAAAGAGGTTGGCCATCAACCTCTTAGCTTTAAAAATTTAGGGCCCAAACCATGACCTTGTATGTGATAAGTGGACCAGTATGAAGAGTGGCAATGTCAGGGAAGAAAACGAAACATGGTTGAGAAATATGATGAAGGAATAAATGATAGGACTTGTCAATTTACTGAATATGGGAGGTAAAAGCGAAGAGTCGAGGATGACATCTCGGTTGTGAGCCTGGGCAACTGAGAGGATGACCATGCCCTCCACGGTAACAGGAAAGTTTGGAAGGGGAAAGAAGTTGGAAGGAAAGATGAGTTCAATTTTAAGCCTGTCTACGGGGCATGCAGTTTGAGATGTCCAGTAGGCTGTTGGATTTGTGAGTCCAGATGTTAGGAGAAAGGTTAGGGTTACAAAAAGGAGCTGATAATCATTAACATACACATGATAACTCAATGGGCAGCAAGGTGGTGCAGTGGCTAGAGTGCCAGGCCTGGCGTCAAGAACTCATCTTCCTGAGTTCAAATCTCTGTGGCCCCAGGCAAAACACTTAACCCTTCAATTTTCGTACATGTAAAATGAACTGGAGAATGAAATGACAAACCATTCCAGTATGTTTGCCAAGAAAAATCCCAAATGAGTGCACAAAAAGTTGGGCACATTGAGAAATGACTGAACAGACTGAAAAAATAGAACCAAACAGCAACTGATAATTGAATCCATGGAAACTAATGAGATCATGGAGAGAAATAGTAAAGAAGAAGATAATATCGACCATGACAGAATCCTAGGGCATACACACTGTCAGCCCATGTCACCTGAATGAAGCTCTAGCAAAGGAGCCTGAGGAGTGGTTAGATAATTAGGAAGAGAACCAGAAGAGAGTGGTATGCTGAAAACCTAGAGAGAAGAGAGTATTGAAGAGAAGAAGACAACTAAAAAATGTTATAGACTGTAGAGAGATCAAAAAAAGATGAGGTCTGAAAAAGGGCCGTTGAGTTTGCCAGTTGATCATTGGTTGTGGTTGTGTTGGTCCTTCCTTGCCCAAGAAGACCGCGCCATCAGAGACATGATGACATGACTTGCGCTTGACTTTGTTTTGAGTGAGGGAAGGCTGTGCAGGTCACTAGCCTCACTTCTCCTCCAGAGCCATCTGAATCCAGATCATTAGTAACTTTGGAATGAGTAGATCCTTACCATAGGATCCATAGGATCATAGCTAGTGAAGATAAGAGAAAATGAGAGTTCATCACTTTATTTTTTTAAAGTAAAGCTAGAATTATTAGGAAAATATTCCTTATGTCAAACCCAAATTTACCTTTGCCATTTCCATGCATTGCTGTTACGTCTGCTGGAGCTAAATAGAAGAAATCTATTTTTCTTCTACATGACACCTCCTTCTGATTCTTGAGAAAAGTTACTATATTGTACCTGTGTTTTCTCCTCCAGATCAATTGGCCTTAGTTCCTTAAATCAGTCTTCCAGTAGTCCTTCATTATCCTTATTACCCTCCTCTGGAACCTCTCCACTTTGATCAACGTCTTTCCTAAATGGTCCCCTGAACCAAGTACAGAACTTTAGATGTGCTCTGATCAGGATAACATATGGTGTAATTGCCTCCTTTTTATTTATAGATACAGGTGTGTGCTGGAGCCAGATTGGACCAGCTGGTAAGAACTGATTGGGAAGTTCTCTGATTTTCAGAACTTGACTTATGGTTTTTTTGATTGTCTAGACTTACAAAAGTGATGGAGAAAACGTTAGTAATGCCGACTAAATTTAGAAGTGTGTACATGATTTCTTTTACCTTTGGAGAGCTGATTTTTAAATATTTAACAGTACATTCCTCCTTAGAAGCTCACTCAGTATGAGACCATATCAAAGTCTTTTGTTTGTTTGTTTTTGGCTTCCATATCACAGTGTTGACTCATTTTTAACTTTAAATCTATAAAAACAAAAGTGTCCTTTGAAAAACTGTGGTCTGACCACACTTCTGTCATCTTGAACTTATGGAATCGATTTTTCTTTGAGCCCACTATAAGACCTTTCATTTATTCATGCTCTGTTTCATCATACAAAATTTGGCCTAGTGTATTCTTCTTATCTGATTCATTCATCCAGGGTTTTATTAAATACCTTTTCCAGCTTTGTGTTGGAGTCAAAAGACCTGGGTTCAAACCCTGCCTGTTATGACATAGAATTATAAAACTTCATAAATGAAATGGATGACAGGGATTATTTAGCTCATCCTGTAGCTGAACAAGAATTTCTTCTACAACCTGGCCACATGATAACTTACCACCTGTGTGACCTTGGACAAGCCACTTCCCCTTCAAAAGCCTCAGGTCCTCGATCTTTAAAAATCAAAATTTGGACAAGACAATTACCAAAGTTCCTTCTAGTTCCAAATCCTATGATTTTATCTGCTTCTAGGTTTCTTTCCTCCAAATTAAATATTCTTAGGTCTTCCACACACTTCTCACATAACATGCCTTCCTATCATCCTATGGACACATTCCAAGATACACTGCATTTGGAGGAATCTTTTAAATTGTTGCTTTTAGAACTGAATACAATATTCAAAATAGTATTTCCTTTTATAATAAAGACAAATGATTTAACAGTTTAATGATTTATTAAAACCCCCATCTACTGGCATGGCTATGAATGCTAGGTTGGGAAATACCTTGAAATAAAATAAATGAAGAAATAGGGGAAATTTAAATTCTGAAACTGCTGTCTTGAGGTGCTTGTGAGTTCTTTAACTACTGGGTCCAGAAATCACTGGTTCAGTAAGTTTACTAACTGAAAAAAGAGGAATTCTTTGTTCTTCTATCCACTATAGTATCCAAGACAATTCATTCATAGCAGTAGGGGTGAAAAACATTGATCATGCAGTCAGAAGACATGGATTTAAGTTCTAGTTCTGATATTCCCTAACTGGGTATTCCTAGGAAAGTCAATTTGCCTTACTTTCTTCAATTATGAAATGGGTATAATACCATGTGTATTACCTCCCTGGGTTGTTGTGAAAAAAAGTGTTTTGTAAACTTACATGCACTAGAGAAGTGTACTATAATTTCATATAAATTTATCAAGAATCTACGATCTACTATTACCTAGACAGCTAGATGGTACAGTAGCTAGAGTGCCAAACCTGGAGTGAGGGAGAATTGAGTTGAAATCCATCCTCAAACATTTCCCAACTATGTGATCCTGGGCAAGTCGTTTGCCTCAGTTTCCTCATCTATAAAATGAAAATCATAATAACGACACCTATTTCCCAGAGCTGTTGTGAGGATCAAATGAGATAGCAATTGTCAGGTTTTTAGCATGCGTCCTGCTAATATAGTAAGAACTATATAAATGTTAGTTATTATCATTATAAATAAACCTTAACGCAAGAGGTTCTCAAAGTTTTTTGTCATGTTTTACCATTTTCATTGAAACTGAAACTCAGAATGCTTTTAAGTGCATAAATTAAAACATATAGGAAGAATACATATAAAGGAATATATTAAAAGACAGAGCAAGAAAGAGGAAGAAACAAAGCAAGAAAGGGAAAAAAAGAAAGGGAGAAAAAAGGAAAGAAGGAAGGAATGAAGGAAGGAAGGAAAGATGATATGAGGAAGGAAATTATTTCAGACTTCAGGTTATTACACTTACAATAAATACAGAAAATGTCAATGACCCACTTATTCTAGAAAAAAGGAACCACTTACCAGAAAATGGGGAGCTGAGGGTTAAGGATAAAGGAAAAGAAAGAAACAACAGCAGAAGAGGGCTTATTTTGGGAAGGGGCCTGACATGGAAGATTGGGTAGTTTTTTGGTGTATGTGTTGGGGACATTACAAAGCAATGAGAAGTTATGATGAGATGTTATTTAAATTCTTATCTAACTGTGTGGCCTGTCATCATGTCTACATTAAAACTCTTCAGGATTCTACCATGATCTGCCCCAGTCATTTTGTTTGGATTAGCCGATGGCTCCACTTATGTGGTACATTTTTATATCATCTGACACCAGGCTCTCATCCCATTCTCCCTTAAGTAGGTCTGGGAAATTAAAAAAAAGAAAAAGAAAAAAAATACTCATTTGGAGAGTTGCAGTCTCTGCATTTATTGCTTCCAAGGAAACTTAACAGGAAAATGCTTGTTTAGGCCATATTCGGAATGAACCTGAGCCTTGGCTAGGAAGAGAGAGAATTCTACTTAAATTGAATTTCACTCAATAAACCCTGTGGTTGAGTAGATTGACCCCCCCCCCACAATAAGAGGTGTCAGTTAATTCACAAGGATAACATATCTTTAAAGCAATAAAGGACTTTAAAAATAATATAATCCATCACCTCCATTTTACGGATGAAAAAATCCAGGCCCCAAGAGGTTAAGTGAGTTGTTCTATGTCACACTACTAGTTAGTAGTCATGCCAGGACTAAACAGTTTAGGATAATAGACAGTGAACAGACCTACGAATCCAAGCTCCTGTTTGTCTTGGATCTTCCATTAACTCACTCTCTCTTCTTGGACAAGTCATTTTAACTTTGAGTCCAATTTCTTTATTTATGAAATGTGATTCAACATGAATCAGTAAATAAACATTTGTTTAGCACCTGCTATGTACCAGGCACTGTGCTAAGTGCTGAGGATATAAATAGAGGCAAAAAATAGTCATTGTCCTAAAGAAGCTTACAATCTCATATGAGAGACAGTAAGCAAATATAAACAAAGCTAGCTAAATATAGGATAAATAGGAAATAACAAACCTGGGGAAGACACTAGAATTAAAAGGGGTGGGGAAAGCCTTCTTGTTAAAGGTGGGATTTTAGTCAGGATCCAAAGCATGTCAGGGAAGTCAGTAGTCAGTGCCCAAGAGAGAGAGCACTCCAGGCAAGGAGACAGCCAGAGAGAATGCCCTGAGTTGAGAGAGAGTATCCTGTTCATGCAACAGAAAGGAGGCCACTGTCACTGGATTAAAGATATGTGTAGGGGAGCAAAGTGTAAAAAGACTAGAAAAGTAAGAGGAAACTAGGCAATGAAGGTCTCTGAACGCCCAATAGAGCATTTTGTGTTTGCTTCTGGAGGCAATAGTGAGTCACTAGAATTTATTGAGTAAGGGAGTGGTCCGATCCGATCTGCGTTTTAAAATGGAGGATGGCTTGGAATTGGGAGAGACTTGAAGCAGGCAGAGCCAAGAGTAGGATATTGCAATAATCCAGGCCTAAGATGACGAGAGTGGTGGCAGCGTCAGAGGAGAGAAGGGAGTATATCAGAGAGATGTTGCAAAGGTGAATCTACAGGCCTTTGCAACAGCTTGGATATGGGCGGTCAGGAAGAATGAACTTTCTAAGATGGTTCATAGGTTTCCAGCCTGAAGGGCCAGGAGAATGTTGTTGCCTTTTGCTTGTCATGCATTCTTCAAGAAGGCCAAAATGACATCATTATGCTAGAGTCAAGTTTCACTGTATCTGATTGGTTGATCAGACTAATAGCTCGGGATGCTCTGCTACAAGCTGGGCTCAAATAGTTTGTGTAAACATTTGGAGTGGATACCCTAAATCTGTGCAACTCATGTTTCTTTTGAGCTACTTCAATTCTACTTTGCTCATAAAGTACAACACCTTCTCTGATGAGGGCATGCTATCCTGAGCAGTTCTATGCCAGCATCTCCCATGTCACACAATCAATTCCAAACTTCTTAAGAGAGATCTTGAGAGTGTCCATGAATTGCTTCTTCTGACTACCATATGAGTATTTGTCCTATGTGAGTTCTCCATAAAATAGTCTTTTAGGCATGCTTATGTTTGTCATTTGAACAACATTGTGGCCATCCCGTTCTACTTGTGCTCTCTGAAGCAGAGTTTGAATGTCTGGCAGTTTATCCTGCCAAGTGATCTTCAGAATCTTCCCACAACAATTCAAATGGAAGTGATTCAGTTTCCTGGCACAGTACTGGTAGACTGCCCATGTTTCACAGGCATACAACAATGAGGTCAGCACAATGCTCTGCAGACCTTCATTTTGGTAGTCAGTCTAATACATCTTCTCTCCCCAACTTTTCTTTGGAGTTTCCCAAACACTGAGCTAGCTCTGGCAATGCGTGCATCAACCTCATTGTCAATGTGTATATCCCTGGAAAGTACACTACCAAAGTAAGTGAACTTATCCACAGCATTCAAAACTTCTCCATTTACTGTAACTGATGGTTCCAGGTATGGATGGTATGGTGGTTCTTATGGAGCACCTGTGTTGTCTTGGTGTTGATGGTTAGGCCAACATTAGTTCAAGCAACAGAGAATTGATCCATACTTCGTTGCATCTCAGCTTAAGAGACTGTATTGAGTACACAATCATCTGCAAAAAAAAAATCATTCACAAACGCTCCCTCCATTTTGGTCTCGGCTTGTAACCTTTTCAAGTTGAGAAATTTACCATCAATGAGGTAGTGTTGCCCACTATAGAAATAGGGATGGTAGGCAGGGCAGAAGGTGTAGGGGAAAAGATAATGAGGTCTGTTTGGGACATATTGAGTTCAAGATGTCTACTGGACATCCAGTTTGAGATATCTGAAAGGCTGTTGGAGATAGGAGACTGGAGGTCAGTGGAGCGATCAGGGTAGGAAAAGATAGATTTGAGAATCATTAACATAGAGACGGTAATTAAATCCATGGAAGCGGAGGAGATCAAGTAAAGTAATATATAGAGAGAAAAGAGGACGACTCAGGAGAGAACCCTGAGCAGCCACCTGTGTTGGAAGAGCATGACCATACTATGTGCATGGCAAAGTAGCATGTCTTGCAAGCATTTGGTAAACTTTTAATAGCTATAGAAATGTGAATTACCATTCATTCAATAACAATGAAAAACAAATATAAAAACAAAGCAGGACCTCCTGTTGGAGAGTTTATAGCATACTGAAAGGAGAGAAGATGTGTACAAATGGGTACTCAAAAGGCATTTTAAAAGGGAAAACATATCTTAAAAACCAGAAGAAACTTGGAAGGCTTTGTAGAGGAGGTGACAGCAAAGCTGAGCCTTGAAGGAAAAAAAGAAAACAGGAGAGTTGGAGTAGATAAATCCATTAAATTGAGACTGCTATCATTCTAGAACTCAGGACTTCCCATGGAATGGCAGTGCACTTTCCAAAACCACAGTGGTAGGATAATTTGATTAGGATGGAGAAAAACTATAGTCAAAGGAATTTTACAAGCTTGTAACTTCATAACCCCAATTCATTCAGGTAAAGCATGATGATGATGATGATGATGATGATGATGTGTGTGTGTGGACAGGCACTTGACCTGTGATTTCATTGGCACAGGGTTTTCCCCTAGAAGAATTTCTTTTCCTTACAAAGATTGGCACCTTCCCAGCAATTTAAAATCTTAGAGAGATGCCCAAATCAGTGAGACAATAAGGAACTTGGTCAGACTGTATGTATCAGAAATGGTACTTAAATTCAGATTTTCTTGATTCTGAGGCTAGTCTTCTATCCACCAAGGAATTCTATCTCATTATATGGATAATATAGGAAGATATTCACACAGATATTCTTAGTGAGAGAGGAGTATCACTGTAGCATCCTGGACTAGAGGTGAGGTCATGAAAAGTATGAGGATCCTGGGCTCAGTGAATGGAGATGGCTGGCAGCAAAAGAAGCTTCTACATCCAGGAAGACAATCACTGACCAGAATATTGGCCCAAGCTCAGACAGTTTTACCAGTGGACATGCACAGGGAGTATTGTAGACAGCAAAATGCTGAGGTGAAGTATGTAAAATGTCTAACTAATTCCACAAACTACATCATGCTAATGAGATTTAAGTATCACCCTCTCCAGAAATCATAATAGTACTTAAAAGTTAAGCTACTGACTCCTTTTTAAGTTGTGTATGGATATGCTGAGGAAATAAATATCTATACCATGTTTGACTTATATTGTACCTTGAATAACTTTCTAAAAACCTTCCACTCTTTGGGGAAATGGAGATATGAGCCAATGAGTAAAGCCTTGGCACCCCACCCCATCTTCCTTAGGATCCTAGGTTAAAGAACTTCATGAATCAAAGAATATGGGAAAAGAGAGCCTAACTCTAAGAGAGCCAAGTTCCCCTACGATTGAATCTAGTAAGAACTATGTGCCTGGATTGAGAACATATCTTACACAAGTAAGAACATATCTTACACAAGTAAAAAATCATTTTATGCAATTTCAAGCTGGTTGAGCAGGAAGTTTAATTGGACTAAAGATAAAAGGAGTAAAGGGAGAACTAGAATATCCTCCATTGAATCTTGAGAGAGAAGGATAGGAAATAAAAGGTGAAAAGGAAGAAAGGTCAAAGGGGCCCTCACAAACATGTCATACAGGCACCAATAGAAAGGATTCATAGAATCATGGAATATTAGAACAAGGAAGGATCTTATCACATGGGGTTCTGGAGCATAGAACATAGAATGTTAGAGCTTCAAGAGAATTTCAAACAACGAATATCTGAGAGAAGTGATGTAGAAGTTAAGTGATTTACCTAAAGTTATGCCTGTGGTGAGTGATAGAGTTGGAATTTAAACTTATTGCCACTGATTCTAAATCTAATTATCTCCACTTTACCATATTGTGTTGTATATTCTCATTTTATATGACTCTCACTCACTTTTCCTCCCTCCTTAAGAAGTAAGGATGAATATATTTGGGAAAAGTTCTGACAACCAAGGAAGGGCAGAGTTAGCATATTTTCATTATGTGCTCTTTCAAGATGAAGATATGTCTATATACTCACTATCTTGTTTCTAGCTCTCTGTCTTTGTTTCTGTCTGTCTCTATCTCTGTCTCTGTCTCTGTCTCTCTCTCTCTCTCTCTCTCTCTCTCTCTCTCTCTCTCTCTCTCTCTCTCTCTCTCTCTCTCTCTCTCTCTCTCTCTCTCGTACTCTCTTTCCCTCCTACCCCCAGGTCACTCTTTCATGTACATATTGGTTCCCCCATTAGGATATAAGTTTATCATGGGCTTTTGTCTTTTGATTTCTGGTTACCATAAAGTTGATCCTTAATATATTCTTATTTATTTTCTCTGCTTCTGTCTTTCTTTTTCAAGGAAAATATAAATGTTAAAAAAAGATTTTAATGCTCAGTGTATTGGGGTGGAGGGAGGGGACAAATGGGGAGAAAATTTGGAACCCCAAAATTTTGTGAAAATGAATGTAAAAAGTTAAATAAATAAATTTATTAATAAAAAAAAGATTTTAAGAGAGAGCACTAGATTTAGAATCAGAAGACCCAGGTTCATGTTCTTACTGCCTGTATGACCTTGGATAAGTCACTTTCCTTCTCAGACTCCTCATCTGTAGAATGCAGTTGGATTAGTTGATGTCTAGGAAACCTTCCAGCTTTAAAGATTGGAATATTTTTAAGCATTTTGAAAGCACAAATATATCTATACCTAGATAGATATCTGTATCCATAGAGATATCTATGTTAGACATATATCTATATAGGTTTAGGTTTTATATCTATGTATATATGCATGTATGCATATATATGTAGATCTATCTAGATACCTATATGTTTCTAAAATGCTGAAAAATATTTCATCATATTCATATCTATTGTATGTGTGTGTGTATAAATGACAATCATCACAAACCATTCTTATCGATTACACTAGTTGTTTTGTGCTTGCATTTCCTCACTGAATCTAAGTTAGTGAAGTTTTATTGCATTAACATTTCTGTCTTATAGTTTGAGCCTCTTAGGTTGCAAAAAAATGCTTGTGGTTTCTGGTATTCCTGTTCCCTTAGTCATAGTGTGGAGGCAGTGTGGTTCAGTGGGAAGAACACACGACCTGAATTTGCCAATGACTTTGGGAAAGTCTCTTAACCTCTTTGGGCCTTAGTTTCTCCATCTGTAAAATGAAGAGAGAGTGGGTTGGACAAAGTGACCTCTGAGGCCCTTTCCAAATCCAGATCTTTGATTGTGTGATGATCTAGCAACTCCTGATTCTTTTTACCTTACCCACTCCCTGCCCTGGACTTGCTTTTCACCTAGAAAAACCCTGCAGCAAACCGGAAATGCCAGGGGTCTCCAGGGGAAAGTCAAATCCCTTTGTACTCTGCCAGAAAACTTTCTCACAAGAGGAAATTCTACAAATGCTCCAATGACATCATCCAGAAAAGGCTCTTGTTTTCCTGAGCCCCACCCCCCTGGAAGACGACAAGGGTTAAGGATACGCAAACCCAGCCACTTGTCAGATTTGGCATGCTGAGGCCAACAGCTGGCCTAGCCAGTTAATGAGTCCTGCACTCTGCTCAGGGTTCAGCCTTTATTGGCAAGCAAAGGCAGGCTGCCCTGGCCTGCTTTCCTCTTTCTATTAACAAAGACCTGTGCCATCAGATTACCTTGGCCAGGAGCCAGGTTTGAATGTCATTTGCCCGCCTGTGTGTTGCCATGGTGACCATGATGCTCCTTTTGCCAAGGCAGCAGCTGGTGGATGGGGGGCAGATTACCTGCCAAACAGATTTACTGGCTCTAAAATGCTACAGACCATTCTCCAATGAGTGGAGGGAAGGAGGAGGAGGGAGGTTTGAGCATCCAAAGGAAAAAAAAAACCAGAAAGGCAAGAGAAGCTCTCTCCACCTTTCATCCCCCCCCATTTTTTTTAACAAAAAGATTATTATCCTTCTGAGTTTGTCTAAACAAAGATTTCCAGGCATCCATCTGCTAGTATATAGTCAGAACTCATCTCTTTTCTTTGGCTAAAGACAGGCATTCAACAAATTGCTCTCTTTTCCTGTATGACATATTCTTCCGCACCACCATCTCCTACCTTATTGTGGAAAGAACCCAAGGCCTAAACTAGATGAAGTGTGGGACTTCACTAAGATACTTAAGACATTTCCAGACAGGTGGCTGTACCATGTTGTGTCATTATACCCTCAGCAAGCTTTTTGAAAAGTGGGGATTTATAGTTCTTTCTTCTCAAAGAATGGTAATCCTCATACCCCAGGTCATTGGCTTCCTGAAACACCCCTTAACTCTCTAGGTGATCACAGATTTAGAGATGGAAAGGGATTTTAAAGGCCATCCAGTTCACCCTGCTTTCCTTCCTCCACTTAATTGATTTAGAATCCAAGGTTCATCTCATTTAATAAATGAAGAAACTGAGAGCCATGAAGGGAACTTACTTGCCCAATGCTACACAGGTAACAAATCATTGGCAAAGCTGGGCTTTGAACTCAGGTCCTGTGAATGAAAAGTCAGTGCTTTCCCATTGCATGAAGGTGCTCTTTGTCCTAGGGCAGAACACACTCTCCAGGAAAATGCCCCAGCTCCCTTGGTTTGGGAGGCATTAGGGGAAGAAAAGAATATTTCTATCCATCCATTAACTACCCATTTATTCCTTTCCATGCTTAAGCATCGCCTATTCCTTTCCAACTTTATCTACTCCCTACCTTGTTCACAAGGTTTGACCCTTACCCAACAGGCAATGAGTGATTGAGTTCATTGTTCCTTTCCTGTCCCTTCCATCCTCTCCTGCTGAAAGATTCTTGCCTCTCATTAAAACCTTTTTTAGGTCAGCAGTTCTATGTGGACTAGAAAGGGAAAATCCCAAGGTCCTAAGATTAACTCCTGAGATGACTGGACCCTGTAAATGCCATGTCTCTAACTATTAAAAGACTAATATAATCCAATTTAATGCAGAAAACAGTTTTATTTGAGGCAACAGTTTTATTTGAGGCACTGTAGTAGGTACAGTGTTCCTGTAGGCATTAACAATTACAACAGCAATAACTCATAGCATTTATATGGTATCTTAAGGTATGCAAAATATTCTACACACATATCTTTTGCTCTCTACAACAACACTCTGAAGTAAGTATTACTATCCCATCACAGATAAACTAAAAACTCAGCAAGTAAGTATCTGAGGAAGGATTCAAACTCAAATCTTCCAGACTGAAAGTACTGTGCTCTATCTACTGTGGCACCAAGTTGCCGCTGCTTGGAGGTCATGAAGAGACTCAGATGACAGACTAGCAAGACATTTTATCACTTTGTTGTCTAGCTAAAATTACAAATATTAAAAAGTAGGGTTAGGAAAACATTCTACTTTGTCATTGTTAGTTGAGCTATGAAACTCACAAGATACATTAAAAGATTTCACCAAATTGGAGTTTTAACCCTCTAGCTACTGTAAAACCCTTCAATCACCAACATGCTCCTGGTGATATTCAATGGCTACAAATCATGAATTATGGTAAGTTTAGAAGAATCAGAATTATATGTAACACAAAGGGGAGTGGAAAGATGTGCAGTGGGCAGAGGTAGATAACAGTATGCTACCAATGAGGACTCAAGAAGGAAATCTGGTATAAAATGGATCATTAAAACACATGTGATAGCAATCATTATAATAGCTGGGAAGTGCATTGTTCTTTAAACTCTGCAAAGAGAGCTATGTTTTATTTCATTTTTCCTTAAAGTAACTCCATGAGGTAGGAACTATAGGTTTTATATTATTCATACTTTTTGGGTGAAAAAATTGAGAGAGTCTAAGTAATTCACCAATGGTCACACAAAGTGAAAGTACCCAAGGCAGACTGTGAACTTAGGTATTCCACATTCCAAGTCAAAAATCCCACCCAGGTTCCTTACTGCTTTTCTTATGAGAGTAAGTGATAGTAGATAGCTTGAGAACTACCGCAATGTTTTAATGATTTAAAACTTCAGAAATCACTAATTTTCTAAGAATTGGGAACTCCTTCATCCCACCAGAGTAGATTGCTATCCCTTTACAACTTAGTAGATGAACTTTCAGGAGTTGCTGCAGCAAAAACCAAACTAAAATCAAACTATTATCATCTGCAAAATTATGTTATAGCAAATAAAAGGATATAGCAATGAACCAAAGAGATAAGTTCAAAAGAAAACTTTCCAGCAAGTTGAAGTGCAGACCTGGGAAGGGGTTGTGGGAGCTGACAAGGAGATAGAAATGATTTGGAAAAAAGGACTCCAAAAGGGTATGGAAGAAATAAATCAAAATATATATTTTTTAAAAATATTGAAATTAGAGGGAAAGATTGGAAGTAGAATAAAGACTTTAGAACAGAAGATGGAAAATCTTATCCAACTTGAATGGAAGAAACAGAATTTAGTGATTTAATGAGACAAGAGGACACATTAAAACAACCTATCTATTTTTAAGGGATGGATAAAATATTACTCCATTCCAGTTGCATTTGTCAGGTGAGAATACATCTTGAGTGTTCATTAGATATGACTAAGGCCTAGAGGAGAACTAGATGAAAGAGAAAGCCTGATTGAATTGGCTGAGAGATTTACTTATACTCTGTGGAGCCTACATAAAAAAGCTGGAAGAGATTTTAAAAGCACTATCCCTGCAAAACAATCACTTAGGGGTGGGAATAATAAAAGGATCTCTCTTGATCTTGGCCTACTTTATGAATTTTGAAAGAAAGGAAAGATTTTCAATTTCCCATATTCCTATTAACACCCAAACTCTTTTAATATAGATTAACTGATGGTGATACCTTCATCAGTAGCAAAGGTGAGACTTGAGACAGATTCAATGATTTATAAAGAGCCCAACAGAAATTCTATACTGTACAAACATTTAAGCACTCTAGAATAAAACAATTATAACAAAAACACCTTTTATGAGCTGCAAGTTATCCCCTTTTCTACTTATACTCTAAGTTGGAGCCCATTTTTCCTTGGACTTTACATTTGCTAGTGGGATTGTGTCACAGTCTTCTGGAGGAATATTTTGCACCAACTGTTTTATTATACTGCCATAGTAAATGCCCCTTTGTAAAAATTACTTGAGTCTGGCTGACTCAGTATCACTGACAAATAAGGAGAAAACACATGGGTGGGAGACTTTGGAGTCATAAAGCATTAGAGAAGAAAGACAACCTCACTAATATTTCAGGATTAAACCATAAAACCCTGACATAACAGTAGCTACCCTTGGGGGACCATTCTTATCACCCTAAGTAGAATTCAAAAGTATCTTTACATCTAAATTCACTGAGTATAATTAAAAATAGCTGATGGGAAATAAATGAAGAAGTACTTTAAGACCATTCAGAATCTCTGAAAACCATGATCAAAAATGTAAAAGAAAACTTCTCACATCTATTAGAACCAGAGGGAAAAGAATGGAAATATATGACAGATACAAAAATAAAAAATTCAAATATTAAGTATCCACAATCCAGATCACATACAACTGTGATGCAATTACTATGAGAGAGAGAGAATATATCAGAATGCAATTTCCAAAAAGTAAAATAAAAAATTAATCATAACTCACTCTGAGTGACTGAAGATATAGTCCTGTGGGGATAGGGGGGAAGGGAGTAATGAATCTTTATTAGAATAGAGGATTTTCAAGCATTCCTGATGAAAAGACCAGAGCCAAGTAGAATCATTGGAAAGCAACAAGAGCAGGTAAGAGAGACCTAGACAGGTCTTTAACCTTTAACTATTTGAAAAGAGTTAAATGATGATGAAGTTCACAGATTCTAATAGAGAAGAAACAAATACACCTTCCAAATACCACTGTCTTCAAGATCACAAAGGGAGTAATAAAATAGAAATATGGTACTAAAAGTGATACTGTTCTTTTTGAGAGTTTTGATAGAGATGAAAAAGGAGGGGGAAATGGATACATCAGAAGAAAATTACAAATAGTCAGTTCTCAACTTTTGCAGGGATTATGTTCCTAGAAAACAGTACAAAAGTGAAAAATAAAATGTAATTGAAACTATGGGAAATAGAGCATAAGTTTCTCATGACCACCAAAACGAACTTTTTGTTAAAGTGTGCTGAAAAAGTATTTTATACATAAGATACTTTATAAGACAATATTAATTCAGATAATACATGCTTTTCTTTTCACAGTAACGATGAATAACCCATAAAATGAAATACACAAAATAAAATTGGTAATATGCAAAACATTTTTCTCACTAGTAATTTCCTAGAATTCTGTGACCTTTTGTACCATCTTGATTTAAAGAACATTGATTTTAAACAATATTCACTTTTATTACACATGAAAATCTACAGATAAAATTCTTAAAACAAAGACTTTTTGAAATCTTATCTTTCACTGTCAGATGGTTGTATGAGTGTATTAACGTACTATATATTTGTAGTATTGTATTGTACTATATATTTGTAGCACCAGTGCAGTAGTCACAGCACCTACAGTTGTGAACATGCCAGCACAGTTCTGAATCACAAAATATAACACACTCTCCACATGGAAGACAGAACTGAAACATTTATTCAAACTCCAGTAAGCTGAATCCATCACTGTAACAAAGAAATCTATACACATTAACAATGCAGGGGGTACTATCATTCCCAAGCCTTCCCTCTGTTAGGCTTTAAAACCAGCTCCCTTAAACAAATCACAAAGAGGTTCCCTTAACCAAAATCACAGACAAGCTCTCCCACTCATGTTGGTTCCTACATGCTCTTTCCCAGCTCTGACTAGTCTGACCAACTTCCTCGCAGCTATGCTCCAGCTCCCAACCTTATTCCACCCATTCAGCAAAGTCCTCTCACCTCAGGCTATATGTGACTCAAACTTCTATATCACCCAGGCAGGTCACATGGGCCTATTAATGAATGGGAAAGATCATCCCATTTAAATTACCATTATAATACTATACTTGTGAAAAACCTCTCTTCTTTGTACTCTGAAAGCTAAGGAAGACATTGCTGGGATGTTAGTTGCTACTATCAAAAGACTCTGACTGGTGAGGTCTCAACACCACCTTAGAGCCCAAATGACTTGCAATATCCTTGGGAGACATTTTTGCAACACAAAAGTTAAGTTTTAAAAGTAAGCAATGAAAATATGTAACACATGCAAAGGGAACTTTCTACAATGGTAGGTTGAACAAGACCCGGAAAGGGCTGAATAGTATACCAGCTGCTCCACAAGCTAACATGCACTGAGTCTCTCTTTTATTTTTCTCTATAACACCTAGCCATGAATGTGTATGGTTGCCAAGATGAAAGTGAAAAATGAGGTTACTAATAAAGTCATGTGAATGTTTGAAGTCATGAAAGTTAAATGTGCAAATGCTGAGGGTTGACTGTATTATTCTGTATCATTTTAGTGCATGAGAAGAAAAGTATCCACACATATAGGTAGACCCTATTATCAGAGGCATTCATGTAGAAAATCTATTCTTGTTAGTGGTATTGTAGGGAGCATTCATGCATGGGGTAGCATGTAGTAGCGTGGAGAAAACATATAGAAAAAAGAGACTGGAAGCTATAAAGGTAAGTTTTGCCTTGGACCAGCATTATTTTTAATTACTTCTTAAGCATCCTTTATAGTGTATTAGAACATATGAAAGATGGCTATTTCTGGGAGGCAAGGGATGAGGATGAGTATAAAATATTCCTTATTCAATCAAACAAAATAAAATGTTAATCAATAAAGAATATTTGAAGAACTTTATTTGTGTATAAATAAAGATTACATGAAATAATCCTAAAGAATATATAGGTTAAAGAAACAATAAAAAAATAGATTATTTTATCAAAGAAAATGACAATAAAGATACAGCAGAACTTTTGGGATTTAGTCAAATTAGCCACTAGAGAAATATATGCACACATACATACATATGTCTATATATAATATATAATAGTATATATATTGATATCATATATTATGTATACACATACATTTTATAAATATATAGAAACATTTTGATCAACAAAAAAGACAAGAGATCAATGATTTGAGTAGTCAACTTTAAAAAATGAAAAGGGACAAGAAACTCACAGAAAAACAGGACATGAATAGGTTGTGAAGGGCATTGGTGCAGGGAATGTTCCTATGAATAAGATGAAAGATGCTTGATATATCTTAGGATAGTTCTGCTCATTCTTACCCTGCTGGACAAATTGTCACTTACTGAAAAGAACTAAGGAAAGATGCAAGAAATTAAAATAAGTATATTGTATTTGATACCTGAAACAGCTAAATTTATATTCCAGATTCATTTCTCATTTCTTCCTGGCTTATCTGGATTTTCATTCAGAACAGTGACCCTATGATTTCAAAATCTCAGTGCAAGGTAGAATCAATTGGATTACCTATGTGAAATAAGGCAGAATGAAGAATTTAGGATAATTGAGTATTGGAAGCATGGTGGTGCTCTGGATAGAAACAAAAATAAGTTGAAATGGTTGGATTTAAGAGAAGAGTGAGCATGTTCTATTTTGGGAATGTGACATCCTAATGTTAAATACAATTGGAAAAAATCTAGTAGGTAATTGGCCATGTGGGGATCCAACAGAGTAGGGTTGAGTATATAGATCTGAGATAATGAATTATCACATGTAAGCGAATGAAGTCACTAAAAAAAAGAATGTAGAAAGAGAAGAAAAAGAACACCAAGGAAAGAGCCTTGGGGTAAAGCCACAGCTAGGGTATGATATATGATTGAAAATATGGTCAAGGAGAATGGGAAGGAACTCTTAGAGAGGTAGAAAAACCACCACTACCACCACCAACAACAAAAGATCCAAGTCATGAAAATCCTAAAGGGGGAGAGTATCCTGGAGAAGATATTCAACAATGAAAAATGCCATAGTGAGATCACAAAGGATGAGGACTGAGAAAAAGCCATCAGATTTGTTAGTTAAATGGACAGTGAAAATTTGGAAAGAACAGTTTCAGTGAAGTTATAAAGTTAAAAGTCACATTTCAAAGAAGTAAGTAGTAGTAGCAAAAAGAGAAGGAAAAAGTGAAGGAATAAGGGCAATGAGAAAAGACAAGTTTGGGGTTTTTTTTTTCCCTAGGATTTTGTGAAAAGGAGCAGAGATACAAAACAATAGCTTCGGAAAATATCAGCTTCATCCAAGATGCTTTTAAGGAGTCAGAAGACTGAAATGTCTTTGTAGGCATCAGGAAACCCATAGATGGAGAGAGATTGATGAATAGCAAAAGGAGAGGGTTGTCAGTGAAATCTGCTAGAGGAAATAGGAGATTGGATCACAGGAACATGTAGAAGTGTTTGCTTGATAAGGAAAAAGGTCAATTCTCCCTGGAGACTGAAGTTGAAAAAGAGAGAATGGATGTTGTTATAAGGAATTTTGAGATGTAGAGAATGTGGAGAAAAGGAAGTTTAAGACAAGCTTTATATTTTCTCACGAAAGTATGAGGCAAGATTATGTGCTAAGACAGTAGGTTGAAGGAGTGCTATGAGAGAGATGAAGGTTTGAACTGTGGGAGTGCAATAAAGAATCAAATAGGAAGGGGAAAATGGATTATTGAGAGGGTCTTAGTTGAAATGAAGTAGTGCAGATCTGTAGTGGACCCAGTCATCTCAGCTGTGTGACCTTCTTTAGTTTCCTTCAGTAGTGCTTCATTAGGACCAGAGAAAGAAAACAGAGTATTCCAGGGTTGGGATTTTGGCAATTTATGAGTAGTAATAAGACAATGGAACAAGGAATTAAAGAGTAGTGGAGAATGTAATATTCAGCAGATCAAATTATGGGCTCAAGATTATAAAAAGAGATAAATCAATCAAGAGCAATGGTAATAACAGGAGAAAGTACTAATGCATAGAAAGACTGGAGAATGTGGGGAAGATGAAGAAAAGATTTAGAAAGAATTAGGTTCAAGTAAAAATGGAATGATAGAAACTTATGGACAGACAAAGAAATTTCCAAATTTTTAATCATGATAGTGGAATACTTGTGGGTGTTTTCAAATTCAAGAGTATATTGATCCCTGTATGTCTCTGAAGTGTACTGGAGGAGACATGGTAGTTGAGGAAACGGAGAAACTGGGAAATTCCATTGTTGGAACATCAATATATATTCTGAAATCACTTCATACAACAGCAAGGATCAGAGTGGAGATGGAGGCTGCGTGTTTTGAAGTGAAATCTTTAAGTAAGAAAAGAAATCTGTGGGCCAGCAGATAGTAACCACTAGTATCTGCAACTAGATTTGGATAGAGTGAATGCTAAAGGAGGAGAGAATAGACAGTGAGTGTAGCGATGAGAGGATCTTTAAATAGCCATGTGGAGCAACCTTGTGCCCATTGTCCTTCCCTGAGCAGTGAGTTAATAGGCATGGGAGGAAATAGAACCTGATGCAATTAAATGACCTTTAAGGTATCTTCCAACTCTGAAATTCTATAATTCAACTTCCCTGGGATTCATAAAGCCAGGAGTGAAAGCACTGAAATGAACACAGCAATGTAGAGCAGTGATTTGTTACTGTGATGCCTTAAGAAGTGCTTTTCAAAGCAATCAGTGCTATTTTTTACTTTGTATTATCAATTAACATTCTTTACACTCCCCCAGCATGATCATTTATCTCAGATTAACAGAAGAGGTTTCAGATTTCAAATGTCTAGCGTATCAGCAAAGACCCTTCCCCACCAAAAATGACAATTATTCTTTTATTTGTTTAAAGACAAATATCCATATCTAAATCAGCAAATGTTTTGTATATGTGTACGTAAGCAATGCTAGTAACAGCTAGTATTTATGTAACAGAGAGACAATGTTGAGGAGTGGATAGAGAACCGGCCTTAGAGCCAAGAAGACCTATGTTAATGACTTAACATGTCCTAATATACTGACTTAGGGATCCTGCAAGTTTTTCCAATACTCAATAATCTATGCAGTTAAGTTGCAGAGGAAAAAAAAAACAAACCACTCATCTGCATTTTTAGAGGAGTTTCCCTCTTTGGGACTTCCCTGGGAAAATTATATATATAGATCACTTATTTATGTAGTACTTTGAAGTTAATGAAATAATTTACAGATATCATCCTATTTGATTCTCACAATGACCTTGTGTGTTAGGTGTTATCATTAAGCTCATCTTATGGATGAGTATAGTGAAGCTGAGAAAGATTAAGCTACTAGACCAGTTATTTTAACCTACTTACTGTTCCTCATTCATTATACTCCACTTCCCATCTCCATGCCTTTGTACTGACTGTTCTTCCATTCTTAGAAGGCTCTCCTTCCTCATCTCTGTCGTTTAGATTCCCTGGCTTCCTTTGAGGCTCAAATCCAACACCACCTTATGCAAGAGGCCTTTCTGGTCTTCCCAGCTTTTTGTGTTTCCCCTGTGATTACGCTCCTACTCTATAAACATCTTATAGCAAATTATCCATGTTGTCTCTCATCAGATTTCAAGCTCCTTGAGAGCAGGGACTACTTTTAATTTTCTTAGTCGTTTCAAGTGCTTAGCCCAGTGTTTGACACATAATAAGCACTTAATAAATGTGTGTTGATTTATTGATCAGTAGATGAAATGCTCACTCATATAAGGTACTGCCCTAAGTCACACAGTGACTTCTTTATTTTTTTTCATAAAAGGTTCCTGCCCACCCCCAGGAGACTATAATCTGGAGGGGGAAAAGAGCACTACTCAGTCTACTCAGTCATTTTTTCTATTAAATTAATTTTAAAAAATATAGATACTATGTCTATGAGGGGCAAAAATAGCAGATGTAAAGGCAAAAACAACACAGACTCACCATCTGAAACTGAAATTCTACTAAATGGTGACCTTTTGTTATTTCACTCACACATGCAAGAACTGCCAGATATGCATAATGGTCTACAATTCTGCACTTGATATTTTCATCTTATACCAGATCTCTGGCTCATCTGGTTAGGTTTTCAACTATAAGTTCAGATATGTTTTTTTAATTTTGCACCCTTGGTTCTAGTTTGTAAGCCAAACCTTCTGACTCAACTCTGGTATTAAGAAGGTAGTAATACCTTATAAAACCTTGAAAGATGGATGAAAGTTCACCAGAAAGTTTGTGCTTGACATTAATTAGTGCAAACACAGGCTATATAAATATTCTAAACAATGTTAAGGGTATAGTTAGGGCCTGATTAGTTAGGAAAGAGTAAATACTTTGGAGGGCTGCCTCCCCAATAAGAAAGGAAAAGAAAATATTTTGTCTACTAAGTGGGAGATATACTCCCTAGAGGAGTGGAAAACCTGTTGCCTCAAGGCCACATGTGGCCCTGTAGGTCCTCAAAAAGGGTTGCACTTGAGGACCTAGAGGCCACATGTAGCCTCAAGTGTGCAGGTTCCCCACCCTTGTATTTCATTGGTATGGGAACTGTATATCATTGGTATAGGAACTCCCAGATTAGGGGCCTCTCTCTACTGATAACATGGACTTCCTCCCCAGTTTATAGTATCAGTGTTTCAGAGAGCACTGAAAAGTCACATGGCTTACCAAGCATCCCACTGCCAAATGTATCAGAGATAGGACTTGGCTCCAAATCTTCTTGACTTTAAGGCCAATTTTTTATTCACTATGCCATGCTCCTCATTATTTAAATGTTTTATAAAATTTGGGACATGAAAAACAGATTCTTAAATTTATGAAACCAAAGACAAGACTTGGACCCTGCAAGTATCACTGCGGTAGTAAAGGTCAATTACATCCCTGGGCACAAGCTTCTGTTACACTTTCTGGATTTTAAGGGGAGGGAAGTTTCGGATGTCTTCATAAGACTTAGGGGAAAACCAGGATTGTGTTGTAATGGAATATTTACCAGGTTAATGAATTTCATGCATGACTCCCTGATGTAGTTGTATATCTAACTGAAAGTTAATACAGAGTCTTGATCTCCTAAGAATAACACCTAAGAGATACTGGTGTTTGAAATAAACCTTGTGCTGGAAAGGTTCTGGAGCAACGTAATTTTTACTTTTATAGTCATGGCTCCCAGTGTGTTTGACTTTTCAAATCCCCTTGCAGAATTCCAAGGGTCTGTTTATAAAAACTGTGTCCCAGCTTTGGTCATCTGTGAGGTAGAGGAAGGATTTGTATTTTCCTGGGTAAATCCATCCCTCAGTACAACAGGACCTTCTGCTCCTTGTAAGGATCCTCTGCCTTGTAAGCCACATATTCATTTATGAGGGAAAGACTTGAAGAGAGAATGAAAAAAAAGTATGTGTATATATTATGTTATTATTACATATATAATATATATTATATATGTGTATATATACACATATATTCATTTATGTGTACATATTTCATATATTACTTTAAATTGTGTTAATAACTGATATTTAATATATTACATTAATCAAAATTGTCTATTGATTAAGATATGATATATTATATATAAATATGTATATGCATGTATATGTACATACATATGTATGTATATGTATACCTTACTTTGGAGAGGAGAAGGAGAAGGAGAGGGAAAAGGAGAGGATGAGCTGAGTTATCCAACTAACCGGGTCCACATTCAGACAGCTCAGTCTACTCACAGGTTGTGCTTGTGTTTCATTTTCAAAGAGCACCATGATAACAGGGAAATGATGACATGAGTTGCAGTTGACTTTGCTTTGAGTGAGGGAGGGCTGTACAAGGTCACCAGCCTCACTTTCTCCTTTTAAGCCATCTGAATCCAGTGACCAGATACTCATCAGGATAACTGAAGATGGCCCAGGATGAAATGGGAGACCTTGGCCCTTTTAGGCTAAGGCCTTTTCAGGTGCTCACCTACAGGGATGTAAGGTCCATTCACTAAATAGGCCTCTTTTAGAAGTGAGTCAAGGATGGCCCCTTTAATTAGAAATAAAAAGAAAAAAAAGTCAAGCTGGGACGAGAAGACCTTCATGGTTGCTATTCCAAAGAGAAACAGTTACTATTCCAAGCCAGGAGGGCCCAAAATATAGCCATTTAATGGAGCTTGGGAAGGGACCTATTGTGGTCCAATCTATATGGATACACACACATATATACACCATGATTAGAAGTGTCATTTTGGCAAGAGGAGAGAGTGGAGAGGGCTGAGGAAAGAGCCTTAGGAACATTCAACTTGAGGGACAATTACTTTCAAGTATGAGCTAAAATAAATGGCCATAGTGGGGAGAGCTTATCCTTCCAACTTTAACCTCTATGCTTCAGGAAAACAATGAAAGTTCTGTGAAGACTACTACAGAAGGAAGAAGACAGAAAAAGAATGACTAGAGAATTAAGAGGTAAAGTAAGAGTGTAATGTACAATATGTGCATGTTTGTGTGTTATGGGTGGGAAGTCAGGGATGTGATGTGTTCTAGTTGTGTAACCCTACTAACCCAACTGAATAGAATATGCTTTAAAGAGGTCACTATGATGAAACTAATGCCGATTCAAGTTTGCATGAATAGAAGCTTTGGGAGTGGCCATGGACTTTACCTATGACCTCATGAATTTGTTTTTTAAAATGCATGCCATTACATGAGAGGATTACAAAGGATTGTGAATGTCTCAGAGAGAATCTATATCTTCTCATGGGAGCATGACTCAAAGCATGTGATGCAGCTGAAGTGAATTAATATTTGTATCCTTATACATGTCTACCATTGAAAAATTATTGCTAAAGCCAAGGGGCTAGGGCATTTTATCCACTCTCCCTAGGAAGTACTTTCTATTATAGTTTAAGTTCAGATTCATGTCTATTTTTTTTCTACAAAAGGCACAAATAAAACAAGAGCCTAATGCATGATATTAAGTAGTTATGCAGGAGATATTTATTTCATACATGAAAAAGAAATGTTAAAACATAAAAGACTCTTGCAATGACCAGTCTGATTGAAACTAAGCAAACAGTGTTTGTGACTACAGTTATACCCAGCTAAGATTTTGATATTGAAAATAATCTAAACATAAAGCAGTACGTGGAATTCATGGAATTCCAGATTAGGCATTTTCCATTTCACCTAAGTTCTTTACCATTTAACCAACTTTACGTTATAAGTCTTTTAATAAAAATAAGCCAGGCTTGGGATAATTCATCTTTACCATGAGTGCTGAAGTATTCAGCTATGGACTAAAGGACCCAAGACCTTTGGAACTCTGGGATTCACAAGACTTCCACCATGCCTTTACATAGTGATCTCAGGAGAGATAGTCATTCTCTTTTCAGAGTAGATATTCATTCCTTATTTCAGATTGGGAAAAGGAAAGAACAAGTAAAAAGTGAAAAATAGTTAAGGGACAAGCTTATTTGGTTGAGTTAATAGTAGAGGCCATTTGGGTTAGGTTGCCATGATTGTAAGGTGAAAAAGGATCAGTCCATCCCTCACTCTTCATTAGAAGTTCTGGAATTACATGATGCTAGCTGGAGAGTCAAAGGATGAATGAATCAGCTGCCAAAAATTGCTGCTCCTTTAAAATGATATTATTACTTCCCTTCCAATGTCACAGGGAATGAGAAGGCCAAGGGACTTTTCAGGGCTGCTTGTGTCATACCATATCTCCAGTTCCTTTTAGAATTAGACTCCCACATGTCCAGATCCATCCAGGAAGTTTGGAATGTCCCAAAGTCCCAAGCCCTGAGTCACCACATCCCTGCTGAACTATAGAGGAGCTCTAGGAATGTCACTAAGGATGGTCTTTCTAGGCAAATCCACATTCCTCAGAAAGTCCTGGGAGGCCAGTAAGTACAAGTATTGTTATCTCCATTTTGTAGTTGTAGAAACTAAGGTTTGGAAAGTGACAGGGACTAGAATCGAGTTCTTTTAAGGCTCAGCTGCTCCTGACTTTTAGCTATTAAATTAGCTATTTAGAATTCCCTTTACTAGAGTTTCTATCAATTCAGTATCCTCAAAAAAATGCAAAATTAGCTATACTGCTACGTTGTACTTCAGTAAGTTCTATGGGAATTGTGTCCATATTTATTAGAAGAGGTGATGGGTCTGGATAATGCATAAAGGGTCTTTCAGTTCTAAATCCTAAGATGCTCACTTGATAGTGGTGTATGGAGATCAACGATCCCTGATTGATTGACTCCCTACCCCATCTCCTGCCCCATTCCAGCTTATTTGATAAAATTGCTGGTACAATGCGGCAGGTAAAACAGAAGCCTGAGAGGTAAAACATATCTCATCCAGACTTGGGTAAGTGCATTTGTACCTTGTGAGAGGTGTTCAGTACTCTTTAAGAGTTTAAATGGATCACTGTCCTCCTTGGAAACAATCTGAAAGGTGTTGTGCCTGTACTGAACAGAGAACTAGCCTTGAAGTCAGGAAGACTTGGGCACACATCTGTATTTTTCACATCCTGTTCATGAGACTTCAGGGAAGTCTCTTATTCTCTCAGTGTCCCAGGACATTCTCTAAGATTATGAATTCTATAGAAGGTGCTAACTGGCTTTGGGAGAGGGAGTTCCTTATCAAGTGCTCCCTACATGAAAGTAATAGGTCAGAGTACAAAAGGAGTAACAAGAATAACTACCACCAAAAACAAAACAAAACACATGATTTATAAAGCACTTAGTATAGCCTAGACACTGTACTAAGCACTGAGAATATATACAAGTGTCTAAACTCAAGGACCTTGCATTCTAATGGAGAAAAGCATATAAAAGGGAATTGAAAACCTGATGGGTCAGGGTACAGAAAGATGGTAGAAAATATTGATGAGTGAAGACAGAAGTGATATAAGCATGGCTGAACTGGGCACTTTCTGGAAATGGAGTTTTCATTTGGAATTCCTCAATCAGAAGTTTAGGGCTACAGAAGGAGAAGGATCTTTTAAGGTAAAAAGAACATAAAGCTATGAGGTATCTATCACATACCTCATCCTGGATATTGCTTCTTTTAATGCCATCAATGGTCACAATAGCTTTAAGGGTTTCAAGTGGGAGGATGGTAAGGAGGGAAGCCATAATGTCCTGTTAGTTTGTATTGAACTTGGAGAAATTCACAGGAAAATTATTCTGATGTTGCATCCTCATTCCATTCTACTGTCAAAGTTGACACAAAAGGAAAATGATCAATGTTGGAGGGGCTGTGGGAAAACAGGCATACTGATGCAATATTGATGGAGATATGAATTGGCTCAGCCATTCTGGAAAGGAATTTAGAATTATGACCCAAAGTTACTAAACTGTGCATGCCCTTTGACCTAGTGGTAACCATACTAGGCCTATACCCCAAATATATCAAAGACAATGAGAAGGATCTAGATGTACAAATGCATTTACAACAGCTCTTTTTAATATGGGAAAGATCTCAAAGCTAAAGGGATGCCCATCCATTGGGAAATAGCTAGATGACTCTTGACTGTAATGGAAATACTCTTGTGCCCTGTGTAATGATGAAAGGGTTAATTTCCAAGAAAACTGGGAAGGCTTATATGAACTGATGCAGATTAAATGAAAGAAAAAGAAAAAAATTAGATATAATGATACAATATTGTAAAGACAAATATCTTTATCTATTGGATGCATAATAAAACATGTGACATATTTTGGCAGAAAAGTGATAGACTCAGGGAATAGAATGAGATGTATATGTTTTGGAAATGACCAGGGAAATAATTAATTTTGATTGACTATTCAAAAACTTTTATAAGGGCATTGTTTTTCAGTCGAGGCAAGGGTTGCAAAGTGAAGGAGAGAAAATAGACTTTTGTTAAATTGAAACAATTATATTGATTTTTAAAATTATATTAAATTTGCAGTTCACTAAAATCCCTAAGTATTTGTAGATGAACTGCTATCTAGCTACATGTCCACATATGGTACTTATAAAGTTTACTTTTTTAAAGGAACATGAAGGAATTTATATTTATTAAAATCAATCTCATTTTGCTTAGCCCCTTTTTGTGTGCTAAGAAATATTTTGAATATTGACTTTTACCATTGAAATTTTTGTTTTTCTTTCCCAATATTATTCCATTTTCAGACTATATAAGCATGTCATCAGGGACTTTATATAAGTTGTTGGTTTAAAAAATGTTCAAAATCACAAGGCCAAATACTTCCCTGACAATCTCCTTCCAAATTTACATAAGTTCATCAATAAGTAAGTAATCTTTGGGAGCAGTCATTCAATCAGCTTGGAATCAACTCTCCCACATCTCTTTATCTTGTTCCCAAAAATATCATAAAATACTATGTCAAATGCTTTACAAAATATAGGTAGGGTCTAAGTCAGGACAAATAAGAAGATGTAGAATTTTTCAAACATTAAAGTTCTTTATAAATGTGAATGATGATGATGGTGATGATGAAAAATATTATGCCTATAATATTCCCTTGATATAAACCAACTTTCTCCCCACCAAGAAAATGAAATGAAGGTAGCACAGTCTTGTCATTCTGGAAGCCATACTGGCCCCCAGTCATCACTATTTCTTTAGCTAAATGATCAAACATTGGAGACCCTTTTAAAAAATCCTCTCTGACTCCCCACTGCCTAATGATTCAAGTCCAAACTCCTTTGCCTGATATTAAAGATCTTTCATAATCTGGCACAATTTTCCTTTTACTACATAACCAAAAAACACTGACATCCCCTTAACTCATCCTATGATTTTCCACATCCCCTTCTTTACTCACTTTACCACTCCCTGAACTTAGGATGTCCTTCCTGACTGTCTTTTCTTCATATTGACAAACTGTTCATTTCTTAAGGATCAGGTCAAAAGCAAACTGAAGCTTTTCTTGCCCCCTTGCCTGAACCATCCCCTTCTTTAAACTGGAAGTTATCTCTACTTCATCTGATGTCATAATACTTTTTCCCTTATTATACTCATATATTTTAAATTGTACTATGTGTGCATGTCTAATGACCATGCTTTACTCTTTTCTCTGCTTTTGATTCCACTGACTTTGCCAGAAAAAAGTAGCTATATTTCACCTTGGATGATCCTTGCACCATGCTAGCCTCCTTCTCTCATCATTGAGTTCATCCTGACAATTACATTTTAGAGATGGGTCCAGATCAGTCAGTTTTCATTTCTCTTCCTACTGTCCTGTGTCTAAGGACTTTACCACCTTGTAGTCCAAATGGATACCTGCCACCCTGCTCCCTTCCCCTTTCAGTTCCCATATATGAGTCAGTTTCCTTCATTAGAATGCAAACTCCTTAAGGGCAGGGATTAGCTTTCTTTTTCTTTTTATTTGTATCCTCAGTACTTGGAATGTAATTAGAACTTAATAAATGTTTATTGCTTTGCCTTGATTACTGCTTAACTATTAGCTCCTTGAAGGTAGGAGCCAGTGTTTATTTATGTTTGTTCTCTTCTAGTGTCTGACATCAACCACAGAATAGTTTTTTACAAACATTTTGAGAGTTAACAAGATTTATAGTTATGAAATTATTAGAGAATAATACATCTACATATTATCACATAATGCCCATTTCACTTTTGACAATATGAGACAACACAGGACAACTAAGTGTCATGGGCTATACAGTAAATGTCAGTATAACCCAAGTCCCTAAGTCCATTATTATGGGACTCTTTCTTCATGTTAGGGAAATTTTATTTCCTATCAGGAAGAGGAGCAGGAGGTTAGATCCAGTAGCTTGGCCATTCTGCTGTCCTCAAAGCCCTTAAATATTATTAGTCTGGGGAATGTGGTTTTCAGTTTTAAGCTAACTTCTGGTCCCTATTTCTTTAATGCAGGAAGCAGAGGAGCAGAACCCCAAGCTTTATATCCAAGATTTGACTTCCTTCCAACCAAATACCAGTTCCACAATCAATACACAAAGCCAATAGCAAGGAAATTCTTTTATCCAAGTTAACAGCCAACAGAAATCAAAAAGAATATATAGTAGAAAATACAGAGCGAAGGTATTCTCTCATGGGGGATGAAGAAACTCAGCTCAACCAAGAGAGAGTCCTAGATGTCACTGAAGGAGAAAATCCTCAAAGTTTCTAATGTAGCAAGTTTGGGATAGGAGCATAATGGAGACTACCAGTTCCTCTTACGTGTTCACCTGTTCTCAGAATCTTTTCCTTCCACAACATGAAGTGAGGTTGGCTTCTTCTATCTTCTCAAATGAATCTGGAAACCAGAAGCATCAGAAGTGGCAACTTGAGAACCCAAAGAGACTCATGACATTCCAAAATACCAGAAGAAACTCAAAGCAAGTCCAAAAGCTTAAAGAGACTGAAGACCTCTCTTATTTCCTGCTCTCTTGCCAATTCTGCTCCCATCCCTAAGGCAGGTATGAGGCATTTATCCCCACCAATGAGGAGATAACTCCATACCAATGGGATCTGGGACTTGGATTACATTTGAATTGCTATTCAAACTCCCTTCCTTCTCTACCTACTCTAAATTTGGAGCTGGAGGTGGGGGAGAGAGACAGAGGAATGGGAATTGATTTTTTCACACTGTCTTCCTCATTTTCAGTTTATGATCCTGGGATGGAATTGGACACTATTCCCTTTTCTTCCACATAAGCAACAGGTATATATAGTCAGGAGTTCTCTGGCTACAACTAAACCTCTTGAAGCACAAGCTGTCCCCTAAATATGCAACTCTCTGTCTCCTCAACTCCACCTCTGACTTTCCTCATTTCCTTCAAGTCCCAGGTAAATTCTTCCCTTGTACAAGAAACCTCCCAAATCTCTCTTAATTCTAGTAATTGTACTGATTATCTCTAATTTGTCCTGTATATAGCTTTTTATAAAGAATTGTTTTCATGATATTTTCTCTCCCATTGTATCGTAACCTCCAAGAAGATAGGAAGGCCTTCTTTTGTACCCCTAGAACTTAGCACAGTGATTGACTCATAATAAATATAATAAATATTTAATAATAAACAATAGTAATAACAAATAATAAATATTTATTGACACTGTTATTATCATCCCCATTTTCAAGTTGAAATGAGAGGCACAAAGAGGCTAAGTGACTCCCCCAGAGTTATGTATGAGTAAGTGTCTGAAGCTATATTTGAGCCCAGGTCTTCCTGACTCCAGGACCAATGCTCTATCTACTCTGCCACCAAGTTATCCACTCAGAAAGGAGAGGGCAGATGCAGTGAGAACCTATAAACTAAATGAATACAGACATTTTAATATTTTGAAAATATTGTTTTTCACACTTGAGGCTAATTTTTGACCTAGGTAGTGAGGACTCACTGAAACATCTTATCACTATATAGAACCTCAGTTTGGTGGTTAGGGGAGGAATGTAGGTAGGTACAGACTAAGAAGCCTTTGATGACTCTCAGGGATATAGTAAACCCCACAACAATATGCACCAGAAATTGACAAAGCTGATAGGTTTGTTCAAGTAGAGAGCCACCTGATGGGATATTAACACACTGCGCTCCCTTGGTGGATAGTTAATGCAGTGAGACACTACATTTCTGTAGACTTAAGAAAACTAGCAGTCAAGCTATATAGTTTGAAGGTTCTGGTTTGAGGTTGGTGGAAGGCAAGATCACAAATGCCACATTTATATGTATGAATGGTGTAGCCCTTATTTAAACATAAGTTCCTTGAAGGCAGAAATCATTTTTTCTTTTTGTTTTTGATACTCCTAGTGCCTAATAAAGTACTATATTATTACTTCAGAGGCATTTAATATATGTTTCTTGGATTGAAATGATTCAAAAGGAACTTTACAGCTTTAATTCCCACTCTCCTGGAGGCTTGTCATACTGAGAATTTATTCAAGAGAGGGAAAGACGTGTGAAAATTTTCACCATAATTTCTTTCTTCTGAAAGCCATGCATTTGGCACTGTTTTTGCAAGTTTGCAGAATGGTAAGACACTTCTCAGGCTGTCAAGAACATATTGTCCCTTTGGTCTCTGTGGAAAGAAGGGAGAATAACATACTGCTGAGTAAGAAGCATGTTTTAAGCATATCCGTGGTATTTTTGTTTCAAGTTCAGTGGTTTGAATGGGATGGTTGAAGTCTTTTTATAGAATTTTACCCTGAAAAAAATGTGTTTTCTATCAAGTCAAATCATTATGTCCTCTAGTGAAATATTCCTCTTTTTAATATTAAAGGGGAAAACTGGAGAGCTAAGCCTTGATTCTGGCTGGTACATGACCTTTCTCCCCATTTAATACTACTAATTAACCTCACAGACCCATACTACTTGTCTAGGCATTGGTTCTCAGTTCCCACAGGGCACTGGGGCACTTGTCTGGTGGACTGCTGGGGAACCTGACCTTTGGGCATTGTTATAACAGGGGGAGAAAGAGCAGCAAGCAGCCAGTTCCATAAATACTGTCTTCTGGGCCTAGTGTTGTGGGAACTGGTTCTGTGGAGATGACCCAACAGGAAATGAGAAAAGTATAAAGTAAATTAAATAGATAGCCACTGCCCTCTGAAAGCCTCTGTCCTAAAACAAGAAATGACTGAAATGGACCAAAGGGAAGGAATTTCAGCAGAGAAAGAGATCTGACTCATACAGGGAGAGATAATACTTCAAGGGCCAGTCTCATAATGGGCTGAGATGTCTGGGGGCAAGCATGGACAGAAAGGAGTAATAAGTTCTTTTAGTTCTGGTGGTTTTCAGATGTCAGTTGGTTAAACATTCAGTCAATTCTAGAAACAAACATTTATTAAGCTCTTCCTAAGCACCAAACACCGTGCAAAGTATTAGGGATATACAAAGAAAGGCAGTCATTGACCTCAAAGAACTGACATTCTTATGAGAGAAACAACATGCAAGGAACTCTACAGAGATTACATATATATATCTGTGAACAAGAGTCACTGTCTTTTGGCTCTTGGGATTCTCTTTGGCTGTACTCCATGACTGGAATGTTCTCTTTTCTCATCTCTGTCTACTTTCTTCCCTGGCTTCCTTTAAGTCCCAAGGAAAATCACATCTCCTACAGGAAGAATTTCTCAACTCATCTTAATTTCAGTGCCTACCCTCTGTTAATCATTTCCTATTTTTGCTATGTGGTTTACTTCATATAGATTTGTTTGTACATTTTCTCCTCTATCAGATTGGAAGGTCCTTGAGGGCAAGGACTGTCTTTTGCCTCTTTTTGTGTCTATCATCAGCATTTAACACAGTGCCTGCACATAGTAGGTGCTTAATAGATTATTATTGATTGATATGCAGTATAAATGGAAGGAAATCTCAGAGGAAAGGTACCACCAGTGGGGCCACAGCAGGAAAGGTTGCTTATAAAGGCAGGATTTTAGCTGAGTATGGGAGAAGCAGAGGTGGGGGATGTTGGAATTGCATTGTGGGCAGTGAAAAGACATGAAACTGAGAGACAGAGTGCAAGGAAAGCACCAAGTACTCAAAACATAGGGAAATAATGCAGGTAGTTTACTGTTCCTAAAGTATATCCCCTGTGATATTACTATTAGGAAGGGATGAGAGTTGAGATTTGAAAGCTGGAAGATCAGTGAGTCCTGACAATAATCCTAATGAGGGAATCAGTTTCTCTCAGATTCTGAGGTTGCCAGTGGCAGCATGCAAAAAGCTAGTAAGGTGTAGGCTTCTGGGATGGTCCCTAAATAGATCTTTATAATGCAGAGCTGTAAAATTGCTTGTGTTTGAAGGAGGAGAACCAAAACCAGATGAAGTTTACTGGACTTTATAGTAAGTACAGTTCTAGGGTGTCTTATTGACCATGTGGTATTTCTTATGCCTCTATATCTGTGTTTGCTTTTGTAACCTTTGGAGTGTTTTTCACTACTTGGCAGCTTGCTTGAACTTTGAGCCAAACCAAAAGGCAATGATGACTTAGTAAAATAAGATCAGTAGTGGTTGTGTCTTTGGAAACAACACTGAGTCTTTTAAAAATGATTTTTAGTATTCCTAGGTCAATGGTCAAAAGATCTATACAATCAATGGTCATAAGATGCTTATAACCATCTTGTCTCTCTTTACCTAATCACTGAATCCTAGAAGATCCTATATACCTTCTAATGTTACAAATCCAAGAACCTTATCCCAACATATTCAACAGGTATTCATCTGATCTTGTCTTAGAGACATTAAGTGAAGGGAAATATGCTAATTTCCAAAGCTGCACATTCTTCTTTTGGATAACTCTAAGTGTTAGGAAGTAAGGAAAACTAAAATTTCCATTTTGCTATATCTAAATTTATACCTCCTTCTATCCCCTAGATCTAAATACAACCAGTTTAATCCTTGTTCCACAAGAGAACATTTTACATCCTTGAAGATAGCTGCCTTATCATCCATAATTCCTTCCTTAGGATTAAACAACTCAAGTTCTTCCAACTGATGTCTACGTAGCATAACCTTGGTGATTCTCACTATCCTGTTGACTTCGTGGACATTTTCTCTAATCTACCAAGGAGTTCCAAAAATGTAGCACACAGAAATGATCATAATACTCCAGATAAAATCTGACCAAGGTATAGTAAATTGGGTCGATTACCTTCCTAGTCCAGAAAATTAACTTTTTAATGAAGCCAAAGATTTCATTAAATTTCATGTTTGGGCTATCATGTTGTTATTGAAAATTATTGTGATCTACCACAATCTCTCTACTTCTTTTCATATAAAGTACAACCCATAAATGATTATTTCATCCATATTATCTAGTCGGTTCATCTGTAGAGTATCTTTTCCTTCTGATCATTGTTTTTTTTTCTTTTTTCATCTCCAGAATCTCAGATATGAGAGTTTCCTATCCCTCCTGGAATGATTTGACTTGTAGATTTTCATCCATATAATCTTGCCTATCTTTTCTCTGAACCCTTTGAAATCTTAATTCCTTTAAATGTTCTTATCAGATTATTCCAAGCTTGCCCAGATTCTCATTATCTCCAGCCCCAGAAATCAGTTTCTCATTGTCCATAAGATTCATCAGCAAATAAAAATTCCACACATTGATTCTTTTGTCTTTTGAAGGATGAAATTATCATTAAGGAAAGTTACAAAATTAACATTTGCTTTGCTTTGTTCAGAAAGGACTCCAACTCTTGTCCAGATCATTGAAGTTCCCCAGTCCAACTAAGACCATGCTTCCACTCAAGGTTTGTGATTTACTTTTCAAACTCCTCAGCCACTTCTTTCCAAGTCATCTATCCTGGACTCTGATAAAAAAATAGCATTTCTCTTCATTCCTCAGTTAAGAAAAATAGGAAGCAAAATCACTTCTATTTTCTGAAGATATATTTTACTTAATGAACCCAAGGAACTTAACAATAACAAAAATTAATGCTTCGGTGAAAGAAAAGGATACAAAATGAGTTGATGAAAGTTACAAGGTGTATATTGAACAACAAAATAGTAAACTATAGCAATTATTTAGCTTTGAAGTTTACAAATCACACTATAAAGAATATCTAATTTGATCCTACAATAGCTGTTGGAGGTAGCTGCTATTATTAATTTCCATTTTTATAGATGAAGAAACTGAGGCAGACAGCAATTGAGTTGCTCAGGGACACACCCACATACATACATACACATACACATACAAACACACATGCATACCTAATAAATTTTTTCTGAGTCTGTATTTGAGCTCAGATCTTCCTTATTTCATGTCCAGAACTCTATCCACTAATACAGAATGAGAAAAATCAGAGAGGAAGAGATGAAAAGTGAAATCACATTCAAAATTACTACAAAGTATAGAAAATAATTGACCGTTAACTAACCAAGATACAAGTAGGACTCACATATATATATATATATATATATATATATATATATATATATATATATACACACACACACACACATACACACACATACAATTTGAAGATACTATTTTAAGAAATAAAGGAACAATAAGATATTTATTGTTTGCAGTTGCATGAAAGAAGTAAAATAAAAATGGCAATATTACTTAAATTCATTTACAAATGTAATGACATATCAAACAAACTACAAAATTGCTTTATTGAACCAGACAGAATTTATTTTGAAAAACCAAATATCTATAAACTCAGGAGAAATAACAGAAAAAATCTATACAAGAGAAACATTTGCAGGTATTCTAAAGTGGCAATTATCAACTACTTACAAATAGAAAAGTATATCAGTGTGACCAGACTAAATAAACAAGACAAAGAAGCAGTTAAAACAGCAGCCATAAGTTTGATAAATCTAAGAACTACAAACCCCAGGGAAAAAGACTCTCTATTTTGTAAGAACTGCAAAGAAAATTAGGAAGCTGTTGTCATTTATTGTTGTCGCTTTGTCATTTCAATCTTGTCTGACTCTTGGTGACCTAATTTAGAGTTTTATTAACAAAGAAACTTGAGTCGTTTTCCATTTCCTTCTCTAGTTCAATATACAGATGAGGAAACTAAGGCAAATAGGGTAGAGTGAATTCCTGAGAGTCACACAGCTAGTAAATGTCTGAGGTCATATTTAAACTTAGGAAGATGAATCTTCCTGACTCCAGGCCTAACACTCTATCCACTGTGCTACCTAGCTATCCTGAAAATTATAAAACAGTTTGGTAAATAAAGATTGATAGATTTTCACTTTGCTTAATATACCACAATAGCCCCAGAAAGATAAATATGTAAAAGGTTATAACCTAAATATCAAAGATAACATCTTTAAAAGATGTAGGGAGAAATAAAGAGCAGAAAATGGCATTCATCAGATCTATGAATTTGATAATTTCTTGACCAAAAGGGGAATAGATGTGATTATCAAAGATGAAATACATGAAATTTTAAATATATAAAATGTAAAAGCTTTTGCCTGAACAAAATCAATGCAGCTAGAATAAAAAAAGAGAAACCATTGAAGGGAAAAAAAAATGAGTCAGCTATCTTTCATCATAGCCTGATATCCAAGATACGTAAAGGGCCATACAAATATTAAAAGCCTAAATCCTTCCTCCAGTTAAGAAGTGGTCCATAGTTCTAAGTTATTTTCTGAGGAGGAAATAGAAATGCTCTGCTACCATGGATGAACATACCCTGAATTGCTAACAGTAAAATCAGACATTTAGAGGTGGAAGAGACTTTACTAGCCACTTAGTCCAACCTCCTTATTTTCCAGATGAGGATGTTGAGAACCAGAGAAATTGAAAGATTTTTCAGTGGTCATATAAGTGATATGTGACAGAAGTGAGTTTCAAACCCAAGTTGTATAATTTCAAATGAACTATCCTTTCTTCTTTACCATGATGCCTTCTCAATATAGTTTAAAACTACTATAGGGCTTTATCTTGTACCTATCAAATTGTCAAAGAGTCCAAAACTGCAGAAAAAGTCAATATTTGAGAACACTATGGGGAGAATGGTACCCCTTTAGTGTGCTATTGGTAGAGCTGTGAATTTGTCCAATCATTCTCATAAATAATTCAGAATGATGTGGGAAAAGTCAATAAACTGCTATTTTTTTTTTACCCAGAAACCTTACTACTGGATATATACACTAGCAGGGTCAATGACAGAAGGACAGGTCCCACATATCCCAAAATATTTATAGAAATATTCTTTTTGTTAACAAAATATACAAAAAAAACTGACACAAAGTGAGTTTCCATATACTGAGAGAGGAGAGGCTATCAAATTAAGGGGAGCTGGAAAGGCTTCCTAAAATAGATGGTATTTTAGATGAAACTTAATGAAAATCAGGAAAGACAGATATTAGGAGGGAGAATATTCCAATCCTGGGGAATAACCAAGAAAAGTGTCTAGAATCAATATGTTTTCTCATGGAAGAGCAAAGAGACCAATGTCACTGAATTCAAGAGCACATGGCAGGGAGTGAGATATAAGAAGACTGGAAAGGCATAAGGGGGCTAGGTTATGAATGACTTTTAGAATGTCTAAGATAGAATTTAGTATTTGACCCTGGAGGTGATGGAGGATCATTGAAGATTATTGTTAACAGGAGTGACATGGTCACTTCTGTGTCCTGGGAAAATCATTCTGGTGGCTGAATAAAGATTGAATTGGACTGGGGATAGACTTAAGGCAGGAAGAATTACCAGCAGGATATTGCAAATGTTCATGCATGTGATAAGAAAAGCCTACATCAGAGTGATGGCACTGTCGGAGGAGATAAAAAGGCAAAGATATTAAGAGATATTGCAAAGGTAAAATCTGTAGGTTTTAACAACAGATTGGATATGAGTGGTAAGATATAGTGAGAAATCAAGGATGATACCTAGATTGTGATCCTGAGGGTCTGGGAGGATGATGTTGCCCTCTACAGCAACAGGGAAGGTAGAAGGTGAGGAGGGTTTAGGGGGGAAATAATGAATTGTGTTTGGGACATAGAGTTTCTGAAAGGCAGTTGCAGATGCAAGATTGGAGGTCAGCGGAGAGTTTAGAGCACAATAAGCAGGATATAGAAATGGTAATTAAATACCTGGGAACTGATGAAGAGAGGGAGGATTGAAATTGAGGGATTGAAGTTGAGGGAGAAGAGCTCTGACTCTATGACTCTTGGATGTGCATATATTTAGAATCTTTCCTGAACCCCATCCCAGTATGCTAGGAAGACCTCTAGAGTATAGACTCTAAATCTATTGTTTGAAGTACTCCTGGGCTCAGAAAATTCAAGAAAATAAGTGAAAGAGAAGCTGCTTTCTTGAGTAAAAACAAGTTCTCATTTTTTCTGCATCTCTAGATATACTTTGGGCACTACGCATATTTTCTTTTTTTTATTCATTCCATTCCCACCTCCCCAAGAGGCCCAGAAATAGTATTCAACCTCTCATGACTATTCAGTGAAAATGATATGTAATTATTAATTTGCTCCATCTGCAAATAATGTAGAATTTAACAAAAGTATATTCAATAGCAGGAAACACACCACTTCTCAACATTGGTGAGATCACTGGAATGCTAAATGAACAATGTACAAAATATAGGCCATTAATTCTGTTGGATGAAGAGGTGATACTTTCCAAGGAAATAGAAGTTAACATGAATATTATAAAGGATAAATGTCCCTTTATGCCTCTAAGCCTTTGGAGACTCAACCCCCCAACACCACTGTTCTTTTCCAATTTACATTCAGATCCAGAATCCCCAAAGCTTTGGAAGGAAGGGATAAGAATTCTAGATCCTTTAGGTGATCTCTACACTGCTTGAAGTGTTCAATCCATTCTAGGCATGGCATTTTAAGAGGCATGTGGCAATTCTATGGACATAGAAAGATGGCCAAGTAGTAATGGAATGGAAAACCACATGCAATGGAATCCAAGAATACTTAGAGAGGAGAGTATAAGATGTAAATGCTGTGGGAAAATAGAAATGAGGGACTATGATTGCTGTCTTCATGTATTTGAAGAATTCCAATGAAGAAGAAGGATTAAATACATACAGGTACAATCAGTGAAAATTACATAGAGGTTAATCTCAACATATTATTAGAAAGAGAATGGAATTGCTGCCTCTTAAGATGGCAGAGAGTCTACATAAAAATAAAAAATAGCAATGACTAGATGACCACTTGTCTGAGATAATACACTAAAGATTCCTGCATTGTGCAGGAAGTTTGATAAGGTCGTCTAATCTACTTCATCACTTAGGGTTTCAATTCATTTTCAACTCATTCAGGTCACCACTTGGCAGTTTGTTGGTTGGCTTTTTTATATATCTAATATCATCTTTACATCAACCATGAGCTAATTAATGTTAACTCTACTTTAAAGCAAGTACACCACAAAGTCTAGTAGATTCAGTATAGCAAACTACCAGAGTGTGGCGTGTTGACACTAGTGTTCTGTAGAAGGAAGAGGTGGCGTTGTCTTATTCTGGACAAACCAATCTGTAGTTTGAATCTTGATATGACTCATCTACCTCTCTTTGAAATTACTCTAAACCCTGAGTAGTTAATTCTGCATTTTATTCAGTACTCTGGTATGCAGAGTGAATTCTAACAAACAATTGAGGTTCACTTTCAGCCTTTCCATCTTTCCAAATATGACAGCTAAACCACCATCCTGAGTCACTCTGAGGACTTGAAGTGTCTCTTAAAAAGCTTCCACAAGTCAATAATTGAGATATCATTTCACTGGAAGGAAAATCAGATCCTTAGGACAAGACTAAGAGTAAGACAGACAAATGCCCTCCGAAAAAGGGTACTTATAGTAAAAAGAGTATGTATGTAAAAAGAAAAATACTGAACTTTAATAATCCCACAATGAACATGCTTTCTTGAGCTTTCTTCAATGTCAAGACTCTTGTTTAATGCCTAAAATTTCTATTATTGAAGAGAGAAAAAATAGCTCACATCTACATAGCCCTTGACAAACATCTCATTTAATTCTCACAACTCCTCAAGGTATGGACTGTGAGCATTATTACTCTTGTATTTCCAGATGAGTAAACTGAGGCAGGAAGGTTAAATGACTTGTCCGAAGTCACATAACACAGTAAGTAGCAGAGTTCTGCCTAGTTCCTAGCTCCTCCAGTATCTCAGCAGTTAACACACTAAACCTAGAATCAAAAAGATCTGAATTCAAATCTAGTCAAAAGTGTCAAATCAGACACTGCTGTGTGACCCAGAATCAATTGTTTAATCATTATCTGCCTCAGTTTCCTTAACTGAAACATGGGGATCATAATAGTATCTATTCCCAAGGATGGAGATAAGGTCTGTAAAACACTTAACACAGCACCTGGCATATGTGTGTGTATATATATGTACACACATACACACACACTCACATATATATACATGTATATATACACATAAATAGATAAATACATGCATGTAAAAATCAGATATTTACATATATGTATGCATGTGTGTGTGCATAGATGAAATTAATCTAAAAGAGGAAGACATTATCAATTTATGGAACTGAGAAAGGCTAAGGAGTGTCATGTGATGTGGTAAAAAACAGTATGCAAGACCCCTACAGTCTATCCCCAACTTGCATTTCCAGTCTAATATCCAACTATTGCAATACATGAGTTACTTAATGCCAAAATCCCAAAGATGAAAGGCACTTTATTTTTTAGGTTTATTAATTTATTTTTAGTTTTCACCATTCATTTTCACAAAATTTTGAGTTCTAAATTTTCTCCCCATTTCTCCCCTCCTCCAACCCCAAAATGCTGTACTTTCTGATTACCCCTTCCCCTAATCTGTCCTCCCTTCTAGCACAACACTCCCTTCCCTTATCCTCATCTTCTCTCTTTTCTTGTAGGGCAAGACAGACTTCTATACCCCATTACCTGTATTTTTTATTTCCCAGTTGTATGCAAAAACAATTCTCAACATTCATTCCTAAGACTTTGAGTTCCAACTTCTCTCCCTTCCTACCTCCCCACCAATCCCCACTGAGAAGGCAAGCAATGGAATGTAGGCTACACATGTATAGTTTTGCAAAAGACTTCCATAATAGTCATGTTGTGTGAGACTATATTTCCCTCCATCCTATCCTGATCCCCATTTGTTCTATTCTCTCTTTTTTAACTTGTCCCTCCGCAAAAGTGTTTAATTCTAATTACTCCTTCCTCCCATTTGCCCTCCCTTCTATTGTCCCCCCCTCTTATCCCTTTCTCGCCTAATTTCCTGTAGTGTAAGATGAATTTTCATATGAAATTGAGCGATCATGTTATTCCCTCTTTAAGTCAAATGTGATGAAAGTAAGCTTCACTTTTCCCCTCTAACCTTCCCCCTTTTCTCCTTCATTGAAAAAGCTTTTTCTTCCTTCTTTTATGAGATAAATTGCCCCATTCCATTTCTCCCTTTCTCCTCCCAATATATTTCTCTTTAACCCCTTAAAATATCATCCCCTCCTATTCAACTCACCCTGTGCTCTCTCTGTATATATATATAATGTGTGCATGTGTGTGTATGTATGTGTGTAATCTCTCCAACTACCCAAATACTGAAAAAAGTTACAAAAATTACAAACTTTAGAAAGCTCCTTATGATTTCTCTTTCCTGTTTACCTTTTCATACTTCTCTTGATTCTTGTGTTTAAAAGTCAAATTTTCTCTTCAGCTCTGGTCTTTTCATCAGGAATGCTTGAAAGTCCTCTATTTCATTGAAAGATCATTTTTTCCATGTTTTATATTCAGTTTTGTGGGTAGGTGATTCTTGGTCTTAATCCTAGTTCCTTTGACTTCTGGAATATCATATTCCAAATGCTTTGATCCCTTAATGTAGAAGTTGCGCAGTCTTATGTTATCCAGATTGTATTTTCACAATACTCAAATTGTTTCTTTCTAGCTGCTTGCAATATTTTCTCCTTGAACTCTGGAATTTGGCTACAATATTCCTAGGAGTTTCTTTTTGGGGATATCATTCAGGAGGTCATCAGTGGATTCTTTCAATATCTATTTTGCCCTCTGGTTCTAGAATACCAGGGCAGTTTTCCTTGAAAATTTCATGAAAGATGATGGCTAGGCTCTTTTTTTGATCATGGCTTTCAAATAGTGCCATAATTTTTAAATTATCTCTATTTTCTATTTTCTATTTTCTAGGTGAATTGTTTTTCCAATGAGATATTTCACACTATCTTCTATTTTTTTTCATTCTTTTGGTTTTGTTTTGTAATTCCTTGGTTACTCATAAAGTCATTTGTTTCCATCTGCTCAATTCTAATTTTTAAAGATCTGTTTTCTTCAGTGAACTTTTGAACCTCCTTTTCCATTTGACTAATTCTGCTTTTTAAAGCATTCTTATCCTCATTAACTTTTTGGACCTCTTTTGCCAATTGAATTTGCCTATTTTTAAAGCTATTTTCCTCAGCGTTTTTTGCATCTCCCTTAACAAGCTGTTGACTCTTTTTTCGTGATTTTCTTGCATTGCTCTCATTTCACTTCCCAATTTTTCCTCCACCTCTCTTACTTGATTTTCAAAATCCTTTTTGAGCTCTTCCATGTCCTCATATCATTGCACATTCATTTTGGAGGTTTTGGATGCAGAAACCTTTACTTTCTCTGATGGTATGCATTGTTCTTCCTCATCTGAAAGATGGAAGAAAATACCTGTTCACCAGGAAGGTAGCCTTCTGTAGTCTTATTTTTTTCCCCCTTTTTTGAGCATTTTCCCAGTCAATTACTTGACTTTTGAGTCCTTTGTCAAAAGGAAGGTATACTCTGGTAACTTGTAAGTTCTCAGTTCTTCCAAAGTGGCAAAATCAAGGGAGAGGAGCTTACTCCTCTCCTGGCCTGTGCACTGGTCTGGAGGCAACCAAAAACTTTTCTGTCCAGAATCTAGAGTAGAATTTCCTTTGTACAACCACCTCTAGCTGTACCACACCAGTGCTCCTCCTTACCCCAGTGTCATGCTCAGGGCTGAGATTCAGATCAGTGGCTCAGTTCCCCCAGGGACTTTAATGTATGCTTCAACTTTTAAAATGGATGCTACAACTGCAGTATCTGCTTCAGGCAATCCAGAATGTCTGTGTTCCCTTCCCCTGGGTGAAAGAGCTTTCTCACTGATCTTTGAAGTTGTTTTGGCATTTGTGGGATGAGAAATCTGGGAACCACAGCTGCTGTTAGGGATTCCTCCACCTGAGGCCTGTTCCAGGTCCTATCCTTGATGTATCAGCATAGCTGACACTGGGCTGTGCTCCGCTCTGTGCCCCGCTCTGTGCCCAGTGTGATAGACCTTTCCTGTTGGCCTTCCCAGCTGCTTTGGGCTGGAAATGTCTTTCACTCTGTCATTTTGTATCTTCTGCTGCTTTAGAATTTATTTAGAGTCATTTTTTACAGATATTTTATGGGCTATGGGAAAGAGCTTTTATAGGTCCATCTTTCTACTCTACCATCTTGGCTCCACCTCCACCATGAAAGGAACTTTGAAGGCCAGAAAATCCAACCTATACCTGATCAAGAATCTGGATCTCTTCCCAACATTTGTCTCAAATTGATTTATTTAACACCTCCCAAACATGCTTTTGTTTTATTTGTTTGTATCATTTCCCCAATCCAGCATGCCCTTTCTCCTTATCATCTTCTCTACATGTCTCTAAATTTTGTTCATCCTTTGGAATACAGCTTATATTTTACCTCCTCAATGAAGCCTTACCTGTCTACATTAGTGGAGTATTATCTCTCCCACTTCTGAAGTTTGAGAGCATATATTGTCTTCTTTCTCTACTTAAAGTGAGGAAAAATTCTAGGAAAATAGATTTCACTAATGTGTTTCTCATTAATGTATAATGTAAACATGTTACTCTCTAAATCTTTGAGTTAGAAGGGACTTTCCAGGTCCTAGTATAAACATTCAACCCATGAAGAAAATCTTCTCGATGAACTGCAATCTTAGACAATAATGTCCAAACTACATGGATGAAAGAGGGCACTAAATGGCAACAGACAAAAAACATATATACAGGGCCAGAATAGTATAGAGAGTAACCACAGCTATCTCAGCAAGTGTCTTGGTCCCTTAGCATTATTGATTTGGAAGTGGAGTTTTCCATAGAAACCATCTAGTCCCATCCTTTCATTTTACAAATAAGGAAAATGATGCCCTTAGAACATTTTTTTGATTGTTATTTTTGTTTTGAGAATGAGTATCTCAAATATTTTCTCTTGTGTTATGTTTTGTTTTGTTTTGGTTTATCTCATTGTTTCTTCCTTTCATTTCAATTCTTCTATGCAACATGACTAATGTGAAAATGTGTTTAATAAGAATGTATGTGTAGAACCCAAATTAAAAAAAAGAGAATGAGTATCCCTAATTCACCTAGGCTGAAAATTCAGTGATCACTCAAGAGGACTGATTCCACTACTGAACAGAACAGAAACTCTGACATATTCTGTGTCTAACCTGACCTGACCTGTCTCTCCCCTCCTTAGGCAGCCTAGTCTCCCCACGCCTGTGCTCTTGGTACCTCATATTAGTGCCAGGCTTCATGAAAACTCCTAATTATCTTATGCTACTGCAGATCAGAATTTCTGAGTTCAAGTAATCTATAAGCCTCAACCTTCCTAGTAGCAAAGATTGCAAACATCCCACCATACCTGGCCCACTGAGATGGACTGACTTGACCAAGGCAACACAGCTAAAAAAAGTAGGAAAGGCAGGATTTGAACCCAAGGTCCTCTGGTTCTAATCCAGCACACATTCACCTGTAACATACTAACTCGCAAACATGAGAAACCACTGAGTATGGGCTAAGTGTGCTGACATACTCTGGGTTTAGCATTACCAATGAATGACAAAATCAGAATTATCATTGTCACTGCCATAGTCACTACAATAATATAACACTCTTGTATGTATATATGTGTTTATGTTTGTATATCCATATATCACATCTCATTTGATCCTCACAATATCCCTTCTTACTAAGTACTTTTTAAGTGCAAGTTTAAGTATTGTACCACAATTTTACAGATAAGAAACCTGAAGTTCAGTTTTCCTGAAGAGGAAAGATTAATATTAATGCTTGCCTAGGGCATATTGTCACACCTGGAAGGAGGAAAATGTTATAAGTAAAAACCCTGAAGATGAATAAGTTCTAATTGAAATAGCCAAATTTCTTCATACAACCAGGGTCCCCTCACTTAGATTTTAAATGAGCATTGATCAGAGGATTAACCTTCCCATCTCTCAAGGATTTTGCATAAGTGAATCTAGTTTTAGTTAAGTTTGAACCAGACAGTCGCTGAGTCCTGTTCTGGCTTTTAAGTCCCCATGATTTGCGCTATAATCTTTTCTGCCTTCAATTTATATATATAATGCTTTCCAAAAGATCCATACAACAACTCTGTGAAGTAGATAATAAATGTAGTAATATCCCCGTTTCACAGATAGGTATGGGTATCATCAGAAGGTCAGACTAGCTAAGCACTGAAACACTCATTACTAGAGATCTAGCTAGATCTTGATCATCAGTCCTAGGCTCTAGTCCTTGCTTCTCCTCATGATGCTGTTGACTTCTGGAGTGAATCAAGTCAGGATTATAATACCTCAACATCTTGCCAAATATAGATTGAAGAAACATATGAGGTTGGACTGATTCCTCTTGGGACTTGTCCTGTTGGCATTCATATTGTATCTTTTCATTTCAACTGGAAGATCATGTCTTAGTTTAGAAACTGGAAATCTTAGAGGGACAAAGTTTGCATAGTTCTTTATAAGTTGTAAATTCTACCCAAATATAAGCTATGATTATTCAATAATGATGCTGAAAATAGCATTCTAGGGCCACAGAATTTTAGAGAGAAAAACAGTCTTCAAGATCAGGTAATCAAATTTCCTCATTTTACAAATGAAGGAACTGAGAATATCATGGCAAAGCATAAAGAGGGCTGGATTTAGCACCGAAGTAAGTGGATTCCAATCCTATTTATGCCCCATAACCAGCTGTGAATCCATAGACAAATTATTTCACTCTCTAGACATTAGAGTCTTCATCAGGAAAAAAAAAAAAGTTGATTTAACTATCTCCAGAATCCCTTCCAAAGAGATAAAGTGAATAGCCCAACATGAAACAGCAAGTTAATAGAAGATGAAGGGCTAGATTTCAGTTTCCTTGACTCAAAATCCAAAGTTCTTTCCATAATTTACAAAGAACATTGATAAGATGGAGAATGTACAATGGAGACATCCAAGATATTAACAGAATTATTTGAAGGAGTCAAAGGTGCTTATTCTTAAGAAGACTTATAGTATGAATATTTGAAAGTTTTTGAGAGGCCTCTCATGTGTACTGTTGTCCCTGAAAAGGATTATTTTTCTTCATTTTCACTTCCTTGAGTGAGATTTGCACCTTAAAGTTCTGTCCAGGTCATTGAAATAATAAGAAACTTGCATTACCCTGAAAACTTGAGATATCCAGTCTTTGAAGCCTGACACTCTCATTCAATTCTCTGCATGCCTGGTGGCCAAGGACACTGGGCAATAATGGAAAACAAGAGAATTAGATACGATGGCTCTGTACTTTAGCCTAGACTTATAGACTATTAGAACTCAAAAAGGCCTCAGAACAGAAAAGTCAACCTGTGGAGAAACTATATATTGCAGAATATCAAAATCTTGAATGTTAGAGCTGGAAAAGACTTTGGGGATCATCCCCATTATTTTACCTATTTGAAAAGGAGGAAAGAAAATCTCTAATACTGATGCACATAAACTGTTAGTTACATATAGCAACCACTGGTTGAACAAAGATGTATGAGGAAGTGAAGCATTTATAAATAAATATACATACACATATACATAAATATAAAAATATAAAATAAATATATAAATAAAGGTTACAAATTAAAGTATGGAGTTCCCTAACAAATACAAAAATTGAGCTTTAGTTATAGAAACATGATATGATTAGATGGAATTGATAACTATAAACAAGATCATTGTAGTTCAGGATACAGACCGGCTTGAGAAAAACAGTCTTAGCTATAACTGAGACCTTCTCTGGTACCATGCAAAGGTTACCTAATTTGGAGTCAATAGGCCAAAATGTCACTACTGGTGGCCTTGAACATGCAGTGTGAACTTGGCCAGGTCACCTCACTTCCTCTGACCTTCAGGTATCTTCATCGGTGAATTGAGGGTGTTAGATAAGATGAACTTTGACACCTTGATTTAATCAAGAAAGGGTTCACTGAATAGACTTGGGGAATGTCATTCAAGCTGAAATCTTGCAGCGGATAGAACCCTGAACTTGGAATCAGGAAGATCAGAGGTCAACACAAGTCTTAGAAACTTATTAGCTATGTGTCCCTGAACCACTCACTTAACCTCTATTTATCTCATTTTCCTCACCTGCAAAATAGGGGTAATAATATCCAACCTTCCAGAATTGTCACAAGTACAAAATGAGATAGTATTTGTAAAGGACCTGAAAAACTTAAATCACTATACAAATTGTTGTGAATATAATGATGATTAGTATTATTAACTATTATTATTATTTGAGATTCCAGGAGATGATTCATTCCACGTAACAGAGTGATACTCCAGTTAATTTTTAGGCAGAAACTAGTTCCTATAGAAGCACTCAATATGCTTTGAAAATAATAACCATAAGCACAAACCAAAAAGTAATTGGAAATAAGCAAACAAAAAAGGCATTCTCAAGGCCAGTATGCAGCTCATTGAATTCCTAGTATCGTTTGTTGGCCCCATTATTCAGAAGAGAAACTAGTCATCTATAGACCTCAGTTCAAATCCCAGCTCCACAATTTGCTACCTATATAACCTTAATTAAGTCACCTTACCTCTGCAGTCCTCTGTTTCCTTCCTTGAAAAATGAGACATTTGGACAGAGCATTCACAGCGTCATAGATCTAGAGCTTGAAGAGATCTCAAAAGCCTTCTAGTGAAACATACTGATTTTACAATTGAAGAAAACCAGACTAGTCATGTTAATTAAGTGATTTGTCCAAGATCATATAGTTAGTAAGTGCCACAGGTGATCAATTCAGACTATAATATTCAGTTGAATTTTTTTAATGTTCTTTTTAATCAGAAGTGCAAATAGGGAACTGTTCTTCTTAAAAGAAATCAGGTCAAAACCTGATTTCTCTGACAGGAAGAGCTGAACCAATGTCATAGATCATAGATATTTAGAGCAAGGGGGGGACTTTATAGTTCATCCATATTCACCCCTCTCCTTTTAAAGTCAAGGAAATTGAGGGCAAGAGAAATAAAGCCACTTCCCTATGGTTCCACAGCAAATTATTTGCAAAGCAGAGGCCAGAAGTCCAGGCTCTCAAATCCTGGAGCAGTACTCTTCTTAAGGGGTCTTTCTCATTCACAAGAAAAACATTATACCACAAAGTAACAACAAAAAAAGAGAAAGCCCTTCAAGCCCACAGTTGGGCTTAGACCAACTCATATCAACGTCAACAATCACTGACATCAACCTAAGAGTTAACTTTCAACTTTTTTGTGTTGTTTTTCCGTAGTTTGCTGCTGTCAGAAGATTCTGTAACCCCAATACTTCCTTTCAGTCCCACCCTGCTACCCAGTTCCTACTTTGTTAACTATACCTGTACTGCATCTGATTGTGAGACAAGATTACATTGGTTTCCCCAATGTCGTGTTTTTTTGGCTCACTACAGTCTCCTTTCCCAGTGTCAATATTCTGTCAAGCACAGCAGAAATCCCAGAATCAGTTTTGTAAGAGAATTCAGCACCATGTGGTCTAGGGATTCTTAGCACATGGTCTGTGAGGTTTTTTTTTTTCTGTTGTTCGTTTTATTTTTAATAGATTTTGATAATTGTATTTCAATATAATTGCTTTGCTTTGAAAAAAAAAAAGAGGTAGTGGCTGAGGGTGGTGAACCAGGATGCACAGCCATAACATAGAAGCCATTTAAAAGAAGCTACACAAAGCAGATACCTTAGAAGTTTTAATATCATGAAAAATAGAGATCAAGCTTATAGAGCACACAAAAGACTTGTAGACATTCGATTACAAAGCCCTCCTTAAAGAACCAAGAACAACTTAAATAGCTAGAGGATGATTCAGTGCTCAAGGATAGGCTGTGACAATATAATAAAAATGACAATACTACCAAAGGTAATTTACACTTTTAATGCTATACCAAACAAATTATCAAAGGTATACTTTTGTAGAACTTGATAAAACAATAACAATTCATTTGGGGGGGAAAACAAATCTAGAATATCAAGGGGGAATAGAACTTCCACACCTTAAACTATTATAAAACAGCAATTATCAAACCCATCAGATATTGTTTGAAAAAAATAAAGAGATAGATGAATGGAATAGGATAATCACGGGGGAATCAGAAATAGTAGAATTCACTATCTCAAGGATAGATACAGTAGAAAACAAATTATTTAGGAAAGAAGTCCCTATTTGATAAAAACTGCTGGAAATACTGGAAAGAAGCCTGACAGAAATTAGTCTTATAGAGACCATGTTCCGTAATGCAACACAAATGGAAATATTATCTTCATATTAAAAATTATATACCTTTCAGAGCTTTGGATAGGAGATGAATTCACTCTCTCTTCCAGAGTCATCAAAGTCCAGTGACCAAACTAATGTTAGGAAGACTGGTGATAGCCCCAGATGCAATAGATAACCTTATCAATGTATAAGTAGTCAAAGTATATAGACAAACATTTTTTAAACAATAATTGCAAACTATTAACAATACATGAAAGAATGCTTCAAAGCACTAGAAAGAAAGAAATGAACATCAAAACAACCTGATAATTCACCTTATGCCCTACAAGTTTGGTCAAGATGACAGAAGATGGGAATAGTTAGTGTTGAAGTGGTTGTAGAAAGAAAGCTACATTGATGTGTGGTTGGTAGATCTATGAACCAGTACGACTGATATGAAAACAATATGAAATTATGCAAATAAATTTACCATGTCCATGCCTTTTGACCCATAAGATTCCATTATTAGACTTATACTCCAATGAGGCAATTAAAAAGAATAGAGTTACTAACAATAAATTTACCATGTCCATGCCTTTTGACCCATAAGATTCCATTATTAGACTTATACCCCAATGAGGCAATTAAAAAGAATAGAGTTACTAAATCCACCAAAATATTTTTAGCAGAACTTTTGTGGATATCAAAGAATTGGAAACAAACTGGGAAAATGGAGGAAAAAGTGGTACATTAATGTAGAAATTATTAAATTGATGAGTACGGAGAAGTACAGAAAGATCTACATGAACTGATGCAGAATGAAGTAAGCAAAGCCAAGAAAGAATATACACAATGACTACAACTTAACTTGAAAGAAAAACCACAGACCACAATATGAAAATGAATGTTATAAAATTATAAAGAACGAGCATGTCATGAAAGAAGAGACATGAGAAGATACACCCACCTCATCCCCTTTACAGAAGTGGGAGTCTACAGGTATGCACTTTGCACGAGTTTTCAGATATTTTAATGATTGATTAGTTATGCTGACTTTTCCTCTTTTTTTGCATTAAAAATTACCATTTAATATATAGGATGGCTAGTAGGAGGAGGCAGAAGGGTACTGGGAAAAACTATAGAGATGTTAAACAAAAGGCATCAATAAAATCTTATGTTAAAAAAAAAGATTTTGAATAAAAATTCCTTTTCTTATCTTGTCCATACTCAATGACTTCCAAAGCTCCCAAGCATTGTTTGCTTTTTTCATGCTTGTCCAAATAATCCCCTCCAAATAACAACTTTTTCCCCTATAACATCATGTGCCGATGTGAGATTCATGTAGATGGGTTCTATTCTTTTCACTCAGTCATTCAGGTTGAAATTCAAGACAGTTCTGAGTAAATGAGGAAATCATTTGATCACTAATTGACTTTTATTGCAACAACCCCATCTTCCTGTTTAGTCACGATTTCACTAAGACTTTTCAGTTATATCTCTGTAGCATCTTTTCTATTCTTTTATCTCATTTTTCTCTCATAGTTGTTTTTTACTATTCATCACTATTTGCCAAAAAATATTACTATAGATTCCTAATTGGTGTCCCTGATTCTAGTTTCATCTCTTTCCAATCTTTCCCTACATGGCTGCCAAATAAATATTCCCAAGACATAAGTCACACCATATGACTCCCCATTCAGAAATATTCAGAGGCCATCTCTAACAAAATACAAATACTTCTGTCTGGCATTTAATCCCCTCCAAAATCTGACTCCTACGTGTGGATATTTCATAATATTCTTCTTCCCGAAATCTAAATTCAAGTCAAACTGACTTACTATTTGTCATTCAATCTTCAATTCTATATCTCAGCACAAGCTGCCCCTTCACCTGGGATGCATTCCCTCCTAATATTTGTCTTCTAGAATCCCTAACTTTCTTGAAGGAACAAACCAGTTGCCACCCCTAGGAGGCCTCCCCTTATCCTGTCTCACTGCCCCAAATGAGTGCATTCTCTCCCATGTCAAAAGATACCATATTTATTTCCTTTTGTGCATATTGTCTCCCTTCAATAGTATCCAAATACATTGAGAGCAGAGACAATTTTATTTCTGCCTTTTTATTCCAAGCACTTAGTGTAGTGCCTTGTACATTGGAGGTTCTTAAAAAGAATTGATGAATTAAATTAATTTAATAATTAACCATCGTATCTTCCCCAGTGGAGAGTATTACGTGACTCAAAATACAACATTATAAGGATAGACTGCATATTATCTCAAAGGAAGAAAGAGGTACCTTCTTTCTCTTAAAATGGTTACAAAGATACCTCTCCCTTTGGTCACAGGGGCAATCTGAAGCATCTCATCCTAGGTCCCTTCCTATTGGTGGACTAAAGGTCAAATCTTGTGCTTTATATGAGCAGATGAATCATAAGAGTTCTTGACACAACCTGTCCATAACCAAGTGTAAAGACCACAAACTGGCCCAAGGAGTCTTGGGGAATTAGGCTTAATTAAACAAACTTTCAACTCTATAGAAATCCTTGCATTATATGCTTGCTAATTTAACTTGAACACTGAATTCTCTGAATCAGAAACATCTTTCTGGTAGAGTATTGAAACATTGGTGGTGTGGTATCATAAGATTGTTCATTTTCTTTATTCATCCTTATCCTATTAGATTGCCTAGGTGAGTCTCCTAGTATAAGCATTTTCTCTCTTTTCTTGGAATTGGTAATACACACACACACACACACACAAACATACACAAAATCTCCCTTTTTCTAAGCCCCAAGTCCCTAGCCAGAGGCAACATTCCTACAAAAAGTTCAGTTTTGAATTTCTCTTTCTCTTTTCCTAAGGTGCTTCTATTTGAATTTCTTCTTTACAATCATAATCAGAATAAATACATCCAAACTAGTAAATGCCTATGTTAACTAATAATCTTTTTATGAAAGCAAAATAAATATTTGAAACAAAAAAGGACAAACAAAACTTGAGAAAGAGACTTTCTACAAAGGAAAGTCTATACTAGATCTAAAACTATATTAGAAAATAACGATCAAAACTATTTGGTATTGGCTAAGACATAGAATGGTGGATCAGTGGAACAGGTTAGGTACACAGGAAACATCCACCGTTTGGTAAACCCAAGGACTCCAGGTTTTAGGATAAAAACTCACTATTTGATGAAAACTGCTGGGAAAACTGGAAAATAATATGGTAGAAACCAGGTATAGACCAACATCTCACACCTTATACAAAAATAAAGTTGAAATGCATACATGATTTAGACATAAAGAATGATACCATAAGCAAATTAGGAGAGCAAGGAACAGTTTACCTGCAAGATCTATGGAAAAAGGAAGAATTTGTGACCAAATAAGAGATAGAGAACATTATGAAATGCAAAATGCATGATTTTGATTATATCAAATTTAAAAGTTTTCACATAAACAGAACCAATACAACAAAGATTAGAAGGAAAGAAAAACCTGGAAAATAATTTTTATAGTCAGTATTTCTGGTAAAGGCATCATTTCTCAACTATATAGAGAACTAAATAAAATTTACACATCATTTTTCAGTTACTAAATGGTAAAAGGATATGAGAAGATATTTTTTTCAGATGAAGAAATTAAAACTATCTGTAGTCAAATAAAAATGCTCTGAATCACTTTTGATTAGAGAAATGCAAGTTAAAACAGCTCTGAAATATCACTTCATACCTATCATATTGGCTAGTATGACAGAAAAGTAAAATGATAAATTTTGGAGAAGTTGTAGTAATAGTGGAACACTAATGCATTGTTGGTGGAGTTGTGAACTGATCCAACCATTCTGGAGAGCCGTTTGGAATTATGTCCACAGTGCTATAAAACTGTGCATTACCTTTGATTCAGCAATAGCAGTACTAGGTCTATATCCCAAAGAAATCATAAAATAGGGGAAAGATCCCACATGTGCAAAAATATTTTTAGCAACTCTTTTTGTGGCGGCAAAGAATTGGGAATTGAGGGGAGGCCCATCAGTTGGGGAATTGCTGAATAGAATTGTGGTATATGAATGTAATGGAATGCTATTGTTATATAAGAAATGATGAGCAGGTGAATTTCAGAAAAATGTGGGAAGACTTACATGAACTGATGCTGAATGAAGTAAGCAGAACCAGGAGAAGATTATGCAGAGTAACAGCAATATTGTTCGATGATCAACTGTTATAGACTTAGCTCTGCTCAGCAAAACAATAAACCAAGACAATTCCGAAGGATTCATGACAGAAAATGCTATCCACGTCCAGCAGTAACACTATGGAGCCTGAATGCAGATTGAAACATACTAGTTTAACTTTTTTTTTTGTTTGTTTTCTCATGCTTTTTTTTTTTTTGGTCTGATTCTTCTTTCACAACATAACTAATGTACAAATATGTTTCACATGATTGTACATGCAGAACTTCTATCTGATTGCCTGTTGTCTTGGAGATGGGGGAAGGAATGGGCAGAGTGAGAAAAATTTGAAACTCAAAATTCTATGAAAATGAATGTTGAAAACAATCTTCACAAGTAATTAGAAATAAAATGCTATTAAGTGCAAAAAAAGAGAGAAAGACTTTCCAACTGACCAGAGGAAAAGACTAGAGGTTCTGATAAGGAAATAAAGAAACAGAATTACCACATACAATCTATGCTCCTAGGATTTTGGTTTATCCATTTGTTTTTTTTAGTAACAAAGAACCTGATTTGTCCACACAGCCTCACTATTGTAGTAATGGTGACTGCTCGTCATATCACTTCCCTGTCCCTGTGCTTCTCTTCCTCAGTTCCATATAGCTCACTGGAGCCTTCCCATCTCCATCTCGACACACCTTGCATATTTCTCATTGGAAGGTAGGTTCCTTCTCAATTCAGACTCCTGTCTGGACTCACTCAAACACCTTTTTCTCCCAAATTCTTATGTGATTTTTTTTTTTGGTGGAATTGATTTATTTTTTTGATTGGCACTTTGCAAAGTATATTTGCCATATTTAAAAGTTTTGATCAGTTTCCTTGTATTTTTACTGTGTTATGTTATTCAAGTTTTTGACTAGACGTTATTCTGGGAGACATAATACTTACATTGTCTCTATACATGCTGTCTTCTATATCAATGTGTTTTTGCTTGTATGGCAATCATGTTTTCATTTCATTTTGTTTTCTTCTGTCCTTCCAAATTGTCCTTTAAGACTCCTGTATATTTGCATTCATAGTAAATTATTCTCTCTTATGTTTCTTTCTTTTGAGAAGCCACTGTGGATTCAAGGCTTTCCATCTGGCCAATTATTTCTTTTGTGTAAAGCATGAATTCCGGTTTTTACAATTCTTATTTCTCTTTTAAGCCATTTGGAAACACACTGGTATGAATTTATGATCCCTGGGGAATCCACAGGGTGCCCTACCTCATCACATGTTGATTCATTTTCATTTGTCTTGCAATATTTGTTTATAGATTCCTGGACTCTTTTACCTGATCTGAATGCCAAATTCCCTTCTGCCATTAGTATCTTCCCTTGTTAGTTTATCTGCTTCTGCTCAAACTGAGTTCTACTCTTCCTGAGAACTATGGTAATTATAGTTTTTTTTCCTATGTCATACTCCAACTATTGTGCACTTTCTGACTCCTTCCACATCAATAGTGGTTTCTCTGGGTCCTGAGCTTCAAAGCTACCTCAGCCTCCTCCCACTCTACGCAACTCATGCTTCACCACTGGGTAATTTTTTTTCATTAACTTTAGTCTTTTCCCCAAGTTACTTGAGGGGTAAAAATGGCCCCAGCTGAATGTTGAGTTCTTTGCAAACCTACACTGAAGCTAACTTACTGGCTTACTGAAACTGATCATTAAATTCAGTGTGAACATTTATACACAATTTATTTATATACAAATTATTACTTATGCTATTTATTTGAAAATACCAAAATTCTACAAATTGGTACTTGATTTCTTATTCTGTTGGTTGTTTAGACTTAAAAATGTAATGGAGAAAGTGTTAGTAATGCAGAGTAAAGGTAAAAGTTTATTAGGCATATTTTGTTTTGTTTTCTTTTTGCTTGTTAGTTTGCTTGTTTTTCAGTCAGAGAGCCAGATTTTAAACACTTATCACTCGAACAATTAGCTCTTTCCTGGAGGCTTAATAGAGAGCTAGACAACCACACAGGGTCTCTCTCTCAGTTTGCTCTGATTCTTACTTCTCTGGTTGCTGACATTCTACTGTCCCAGCCAGGATGAGCTTCTACCTTTTAATTTTTCATGCCCCTGCGGGGAGACTGTAGGGGTGAAATTAAGAGCTATGGGAAGCTTATTGTTGTCATGTACCACCCTGCTGGAATGTGAAGATTGGATGCTGATTGCACATGTTAGGAATTAGGGATGAGCCTTTTTAGCTATCATTTCATTGGATTGTACCCTCATGAGAGTTCTTGACCATGGAAGCAGTAAAAACTGTTTTAGCTCCTATGGATACTCCCTATTCTGGAGAGGTTTGAGAGGTCATGAGGACTGGAGAAAATGTCTAGTCTGCCATCTTATTCATCACATGACTTAGAAACATCTTCTTTTTTTAGATTTTTGAAGATTAATCATGAAGCTACATTTTTGCAGCTAAATACATTGTTGTCTGCTCCTTAATATTTATGACTACATCCTGAGTTTTCCAAATTTAATTCATTTACATTTGAATTTTGGTGTTTCACTGAAACATTGGAATCAATTTGGCTTTCCTTTTTTTTTCCAAGTTAAGCTTGCCTTACTTCCAATTTGGACCCAGACTCTCTAGTTCCAAGAGATAGTCCTTTCCCTTTTTGAAAGGATGCCTAATCATGGTTAGTTCTACTATTGGTGGGACCAACAACTACTCTTCTCTCAAAATACTTTACTTCATTATCCAGCCATGGGTGGAGAACCTGCAGCTTCAAGGCCACATGTGTCTAGATCCTCAAGTGTAACCCTTCGACTGAATCTAAATTTCACACAAAAAATTCCCTTAATAAAAGGATTTGTTCTGTAAATCTTGGGATTCAGTGAAAAGATCACACTCAAGGACCTAGAAGGTCACAGTTTCCCCATCTCTGATTCTTGTCAAACCCTTCCCTAGTGCTTCCCAGGCTTGCCCTCACTGTCAAAGCTAACCAATAACTTCTCTCCTCAAATAGTTTTCATTAATTAATGTAGATACTCTCATGACTCAAGGACAAATATAGAAATCAATTGGTCTCTCAAATAATTGAATGCAGCCCTGCCTAGGGGAAAAATTGTAATATAAGTAAAATTTGCCCTCATTGTCTTCCTATACCTATTCTAAAGTATACAGCACCAACACTCTGAGTACTGATACCTCAGGCATGCACTGGAGCATCCCAATTAGAATTGCCCTTTCCAGAGTAGTGTAATGTTCTCTAAACCTCTCTCTTCTTGCTTGCCTACTAATTTTTCCTTTTCTCATCCCCAGAGTGGGTCCCTCAGAGCCCTTTCAGTGATTGGATTGTTAATCCATAGTAATTTAATTCCTACTGGCTGTAATTGAGGTTTTGAAAGTCAGGGATGAAATGGTTTAATTAAAAAAAAGCCTTGCAGTGGGAACAAAAGAAAAAAAAATAAAAACAATGAATTAGGATCCAAAGGATCTGGGTACCACCTGCATGACCATGGAGAAATCACTTAATCTCTCACATGTACAATTTTTTCATCTGTAAAGTGGGTGTAACAATAGGTGAACAACCTCCTTCAGTAGATTGATATGAGAGAATCTTAACACCTCACACAAATGACAGCTGTTTTATTTTCTGGGTCTCAGTTTACTTATACAAAATAATAATAATAGCTAGCACGTTTGCAGAACTTAAAGTCTTACAAAGCACCTTATACAAGCAACTTCATTTGAACCTCACAACAACCTTGAGGTAGGTGCTATGATTCTCCATATTTTATAAACAAATTAAGCCTCAAAGAGCTTTAATGACTTGCCCAGGGTCACATAGCTAATAAATAGCTGAGTCAGGAAGAGGATGATGATAAACATAATCACAAACAACTATGTGATAGGTATTGTACTAATCTTTTCCACATAACAAATTTCCTCACCATGGTTTTGATGTATCACAGGTCAGCATAAGAAATTAAATGAGAATTTGGGGAAAGTTTTGTGGAAGTCACAGATGACGAAAGTCAGCAGATGACACAGAAACATTTAGAAACTCAGAAATGCATAATATACATATATATATATTATAGTTCATATAATAAAGCCTATGACCAAATTTTTAACCCAAATTTTACAAAAAAGATACTATAAACACCCCATAAAAGAAAAGAAGTCAGACCTTTTCTCTAGTATGAAGGGTAGGGCCAAAAAATTTTATGTGAATTTTCCAGATGGCAAGGATGCCACTCCCCTAACCCCAACATTGTAAAAGTATAACTATACTATCACATTTCCTCACAACAACCTTGGGTGGTAGGTAATATTATTGTCCTCATTTCACAAATGAAGGAACTGAGGCAAACAGAAGTTAATTAATTTGCCAAGGTTCACACAGCTGATAAGTGTCTGAGGCAGGTTTTGAACTAAAATCTTCCTGATTCTGAGTTGAGAATTCTAGCTACAATGTGATCAACCTGCTTAAAATAAAGATATTAGGGGTTGTCTCTCAGCTACCTTCCAGCTCTAACATTCTGTGATTTCATGCTATTTCAAGCACTCTGTTAGAGAGATGGAAAAAATACTTTTGAGCATTACCTGGAATGCCCGTGAAGTCTTTCTATGTAGATTAGCACCTAATTCAAAAAACACCAAACACAATGCAGCAAGAATCCATTATTACAAAGGTGAATTTCATTCTTTCTGAGATCTGTAATGTGCTCAATTGCATTTAAGTGGAAGATAGGATACAATACATCTTGTTGGCAAGATGCATTCTAGAATCCTGTTCTCTTTCCTTGACCTCTCTCAGCACCATCATTAAAATGGTTTCATGACCCTAAAGTGATTGACTAGAATTTTTAGTCTCTCTCTCTCTGTTTAGCTCATCATATTCTTCTGGATTCATTCTTCTCCCTGCCATATCTCTCCCTGATGGTTTTCTTTTTCTTTTTTGTCTCTAATCATCCAAGATGTCATTTCCAATTAAAGGACCGAATGTTTAATAGCACAATGCTTCTTCTATCCATGATGTTCTTTTAGGTCTCTCTCTCAATAAGGTTTTAGTCATCCTATCACCTCCCAGGACTCGTATTCATGAATTCCCTACTCTTCCCAGCATTGTTGATTTCCACACCCAAGCAAATGCTTTTCCAGTTACTCTTAAATCTTGGAACAGTTGGAAGTTCAGGTTATGTAATTTCCTGAGATATTTCTTCCTCACTCACAGGGCCAGGAAAAGATAAAAGTTTCCAAGGAGATGAATATGAAAAAGTCTATCTGATACATGCTGATTTTTTGAAATAAGAATTTTTTAACACTCTGCATTTCTGGTAGATAATTCAGTAAGTAAGAATTTCTATATTTATTTTTTTCTAGTAGTTGATTGACAAGTATTTATCAAGCACTGGGTGTTCAGCACTGTTCTGAATCCTGTAACAGATATGGGATATATAATATTGTAAATTTAACTAGGATGGAGAAAATGGAGTTTTGTACCTGGACACCTTAATTTAGAAGGCCCACCTGGGGCACACTTCCTTTATCCCAGACCCAGTCTCTTGTGGTTTTTTTATCCTACTCTCCTGCCTACTTTATCCCAGACATAAAGGTTCTTGGTTTATGACTCTTAATCATAATTCTAATATGCCTCCCCTTTGTTTGGAAATTGAGTCTTTTTAGCTTGCCTGAGATAGAAGTGCAATAGCAACTTAGAGGCTTGATCCCAATGCTAATTGGTAAAGCTTTAATAAGCTCTATTTTTTTCTCACCTAGGCTGATTTGCCTGTCCTTAAACAACTTAGTAGCCCTCCATTCCTGAGGACTTACTATATTATGGTCAGACTTTGTGTGGCATCTAATTAGCTTTAGCCTCATTGCAGTTCAGAAATCCTGAGCTAAAGTTATCCACCAAACCCAGCCTCTCCTAGTAGTAGGTGTGATAAACATGTACCCTTAAATTTGGCAAGGTAATGCACATTAATAAAATTCCTTGAAGCTAAGAAGTATTGTCATCTTAAGAATCAGCATTCAACGCACATTTTCTAAACACCAACTTCGTTCTACTAGGCAATGTTCTGGCTGCTGGCCAGATGCACACAAGCATCAGTAAGGTGTGATACTTACTGTCCAGGAGTTTACAGTGTAATAGATGATTTAGTTGAAGAATTAGTAAGAAGAGCACATGGAAGTGCTAAATTGTATGGTATGGGCGAGCAACATAAGAGCAGTTCAAAGAAAAGGAAGATGATTTGAGACTAATATGGACTGAGGAAGTTAGAACTAGAGACTTCAAGGACAGTAGCCAGGAAATTTAGATCCAGAATGATTCTCTTTAAAAAGAGATCTGAACATGACAAAAAAGGAAAATGATAAATGTTGGAGGAGATGGATGGAGCTGTGAGCTGATCCAAACATTCTGGAGAGTAGTTTGGAACTATGCTCAAGGGCTATAAAAATGTGCATACCCTTGGACCCAGAAACACCACTTCTAGGGCTATATCCCAAAGAAATCATAAAAATGCAAAAAGGAGCCACATGTACAAAATATATTTCTAGCAGCCTTTTTAGTGGTGCCCAAGAACTGGAAATTGAGAGGATGCCCATCAACTGGGGAATGGCTAAACAAGTTGTGGTATATGCATGCAATGGAAGACTGTTGTGCTATAAGAAACGGTAAACAGTCAGACTTCAGAAAAACCTGGTAAGATTTATATGAATTGATACTGAGTGAAATGAGCAGAAACAGGAGAACATTATACATAGTAACAGCATAGTGTTAGAGGATTGTTTTTGATAAACTTAGCCCTTCACGGCAATGCAAGGACCTAAAATATTTCCAAAGGATTCGTGATACAAAATGCCACCCACATCCAGAGAAAGAACTATGTCATCAGAACACAGAAAAAAGCAAACTATTGTAACTTTTGTTATGTTATATTTTGTTTTGTTTTCCTCATGATTTCTCCCATTCCTTTTAATTTTTCTATGCAACATGACAAATGTGAAAATGTGTTTAATAGGAATGTATGTGTAGAATCCATATAAAATTGCATACCATCATGTGGAGGGAGGGGGAGAGAGGGTGGAAAATTTGGAGCTTATGGAAATGATTGTTGAAAACTGAAAACAAACTAATAAAATTTGGGGAGGAGGGGAAGAGATCTGGATTAATGCTTTATATGAAACACATTCACTGGATCTGTAAGACCCACTTTACTATCTTCTCTTTCATTGTTTGCTATTTAGATACTATCTAAATGTTCACTCACAGGTTTTAAGCTAGAAAGAGATTGCATATCTTTGATCAATTTAGTACCAAATACTGTTTGTCCTTCTTTCTTAAAGAGGACCATGACATCAGAAGGAAATGTCATGACTTGTAATTGACTGGATCTAAGTGAGGGAGGGCTGTGCAAAGTCACCAGCCTCACTCTCTCCTCTGGAGCCATCTGGATCCAGTGGTAAAATAAAAATCAGGATGCCTGGAGATTTCCCCAGATTCAGTGGGACGTCTTGGCCTTTTTAAGCGAAGGCCTTTCCCAGGTCTCGGTTTGCCTGAGACAACACTCATTCAGTGATTAAGAGTAGGTAAAAATGAGGCAAAGAAAGACCTCTTTTACCCAGTCAAAAAAAAAAAAAAAGGAATCTGGGAAAGGAAGACCCTCAGGGCTTCTGGCCAAAACCCAGATATTTGAATTTATACTCATTCTGAGGTTTCAGAGTCCAAATAATGACCAAGGGAGACCTGGGCTTGAGCCTATTGTTGGCTAATCAATGAGAGCCAGAGTAATTTGGGTTTAAGGCATCATATTTAAAAAAGAAACTAACCCTTAAACCCCAAGATATCTTGCTAGGTTTCAGTGATAAAAATTTATATTCCTTTGGATAGAGCACCTGCATGCAAAGGTATGATTCCCTATGAGGACAGAGGAGAAGGAGAGAAAGTAGGAAAAAGATGAAAGGAAGGAAGGAAGGAAGGAAGGAAGGAAGGAAGGAAGGAAGGAAGGAAGGAAGGGAGAGAGGGAGGGAGGGAAGAGGAAAAAGAGGGAGGGAGGGAAGAGGGAAAAGAGGGAGAGAGGGAAGAGGGAAAAGAGGGAGGGAGGGAGGAAGGAGGAGCTGCATTGCCCAATGGAAAACTGGCCAGTTGGGTCCACAGTGGAGCAACTAGGACTACTCCCAGGTTATTGTTTGTCCTTCAATCTTGAAGAAGACCATGACATCAGGAAGGAGATGTCATCACTGGCAAGTGAGTTGGATTTAAGTAAGGAAGGGCCATGCAAAGTCACCAGTCACACTCACTTCTCTGGAGCCATTTGGGTCCAGATCAGGGTGACTGGAGACGAACCTATAATTACCTGATAATGTTCACTCTAAAATACTATCTCACCTAGCTCTCTGAGTAAGACTCCCAAGCTCTTTAGGAAATGGCCCACATGTATTACTCAGCAGTTTATTTTGATAGGCTAAAAAGTAGGTAAAATAATGTCTGCAATATGTGTGTTTGTGTGTATGTGTGTAAGGCATTCTGAATTTTAGGCTTGGCTCTGCTCCTAAATATATGACCTTAAGAAAGTCCCTTATACTCTATTAACTTCTACTTCCTCATCTTTGAAATAAAGGGAATGGACTACATGATCCCTTAAACCCCACTCTAAAGTGATTTGATTTATTCAGTAGCTTTCCTCCAATGGATCTAGGACTCTCTGCACATTTTCTCATTTTTTAACCATAAATGGGAATAGATGCTAATTTGCCTAAAGTAGCATAACCAAGTTCCAGAGAAGTTAAGAGATGTTCATGAGCTCACATAGTGAGTCAACTCCCAGGCTGGGAGTTGAACTCGGATCCCTGTCTTTCATTTCACTGTGACAACTTCCAGGCTTCATTGGACTGTGAACATTTGTGTTGGTAAAGAGCTTTGAGGCATTTGGAAGGAAGTCAACATATAAATGCAAAGACCTGTTTTGACTGAAACACCCCATCCCCCTAGACTCTTGGCAAGCCTAAAACCACTTGGAAGCAATTAGTGGCTGACTGGTAGATTTTGTAGAAGATCAAAGAATTCATTGGAAAGTGACTGGAGAGTTAAAAGGCCACCAGTGACTTCAGTGCAAAGCATACAATGATTGTGAAACTCTTAGAGAGCTGTTCAATGGTATACACAGTGGAGAAAGGGATGGACTGGTTTCTATTCACCAGAACTAACTCCAGCTGACATCCAGATCATTATGTCTTTCTTGTGTTTCCAATGGCTTCCATTATGGAATTCCCACCCCACTACTTGTGTGGTGGCCCTATCTCCACTCAGAGCTTTTGTGTACAATTCAGCTCTGATATTGGCATACCCAGTTACAAAAAGGCACCATACTATCCACAAAGTATTAAGGAGTAAATGAAATGGGCAAGAAATAAACATGTCTTTACTACTCCCCTTCCCTTATCATTGTACTCTATAGATTACAACTCCTTTGAGAGCAAAGATGGTTTTCCTTTTACTTTTACAGATTTTACATCCTGTTTCCTAGACCTAGGTATTGGACCTGGACCTGTGACTTCATTAGTGTTACTAACTGCCAGAGGAAGGAACTCATAGTATTAGTGTAGGTCAGCACTTTCCTTCTAATCTTTAGTCTTAGGAGTTTAAGTTCTAAGAGCACTGATAAGGTTCATGACTTTTTAAGGGTCACACAGTCAATATTTATCAGAAACAAGACTTGAACCCAGATCTGCCTGATTCAGAGACAAGTCCTCTCCTCCACTAGATGGTGTGTTCTCTCACAAATGTCTGGAGGTTTATTCTTTTAAATGAACTGATGAAGTGGGAAGTAGATTAGTGCTGGACTGGTAGTCTGTGTTCTGGGTTCTAGTCCTAGGTCTGATATTAACTAGATGAGTGATAGTAATCATCTCGCCTCTTGGTCCTCCATGACCTCATCTATAAAACATGAAGACTGACTGAATCTAATTGGCCTCCTACAGCTCTAGTCCAGAGGTAGACTGGTGTAATGGAAAGAATGCTGAACTTGAAATCAGAGCATCAAGATACTGGCTCTCCTACTTATATATCTGTGTGAGTTAAAGTAAGTACTTAAGTACATCTCTTCACCTCACTAGATCTCAGTTTCTTCATTCGTAGAAATGATAGAGACGGACTAGATGCTCTGTGTCATCCCTTTCATATCTAACCGCTTAATTCTGTACTTCATCTCCCCATTTTTATAGATAAGGAAACTGAGGCAGAGATTCTAACCAAAGCTAAACAACCATTGGATGTGGGGTTTTCCCATTGCCATCTTTCATTCTTTGCACCATGCTGAAACTTTCTCAAAAGTTCCACAAATGACGGAGAAGGGGAAAGAGGGAGAAAAGGAGGCCATCTGTGTTTCCTTCCCTGCCCACCTGAATGCACTGAAGTTTTAGAAAGAAGACGGAAATCAGCGAGACAAGTCAAGACGCCTGAACTCAAAACAGTCTTGATTTTTTACTCTTCAGGAAGGTATTTCAGGAAAGACAGTCCTTTTCAGACACTGTCTCCCATAGGTATTGTGAACTTCTCAGCAACTGTTGTCTTTTTCTTGTCACTTTCCCCATAGACAGTATAATTAAGATGAAGATCCCAATGTTCCTTACACTTAACTCGGTTCTTTGTTCTCTTTGTTCCTCAAATTACCATGTGATTTGTTTCTTCCCACTCTACCTGTTACCTAACTTGATCTACCCCCTTTTTTAACTTTACCTTGAATTAACCTTCCCCCTTGAATCTCTGTCCAGATTTTCTCCAGCACTGAGTTTAATACTAGTACCTAGTTTGAAGGAGAAATGGAAAAATAATATGGAGTAGCATCCACTGTGGGGAGATGGAAAGACCCTTAAATACTGCCCAGATTGGCCCCCAAACCTACTATCTGCTTATGTCCTGCAACCTCTGGAAACAGAAGATTTCAGACTCTGTTATCAGAGGCAATTGTTATCAATCATGGCATCCACCTAGACTCCTGTGTGTGTGTGTGTGTGTGTGTGTGTGTGTGTGTGTGTGTGTGTGTGTGCCTAAAAACTCAAGCAACTTATAGAATAGCCCAAATTTTTGCATTTTCACCTGGACACAAATAGCACTATGAAAAAAGATATAGTCATACACAAAAGAAGGCATCCAGGTGACCAGAGTCTTTAAAGCATCACTGCTTTGGCATAAAGATTTCATATGGCTCTCTTATTCTCTTTACTATCAATATAGATTTAGTCAGAACCTAATGACCAATTAAGGGACTAGTAGCTGAATCCTGAACTTCTTTAAAATTTGTGTCCTTGATGCAGCCACTGCTACCTTTCTACTCATCAGCTCAATTTCCCTCCTTCTCTGGTTGTAGTAACTCCGAAAATAGCTGTAGAGGCCATAAGGAGGCAGTGTGGTATAGTATTTTATTTCAGAAGACTTGAGTTCAAAAGTTAGCTACTTAATATACTAGAAAGCCAATGCATGAAGTCAGATCTGGAAGAAACTGAAGAGGCTATCTAATTCAATCTCCTCTCCCCAACAAGGGACCCCAGTACAACATTTCTAGCCATGTGAGAGACAAGTGAGTTCTCTGACATTGGAGGTCTAGATTTATTCCATGATTGGTGGTAATTGCCTCCTTGACAACAGTCTAATCTTCCTTTGTCAGAGGTTTCAGGACCCTAGAAGAAAATGGGTCTTCCAGAGAACTCACTGTCCCCTCACATTTTACTTTTGTAAGGTTTTAATTGATGAAAAGTTTTCCCTAACATTAAGTCAACTGGGATCTATTTCTGCAACTTTGAAATCTTCCTCCTATTTGTTTTGACCTCTGCAAGAAAGCACAGTCCTACTTTCAGCCTTTGAAATAATGGAAGGCAGTGATCAACCCTGCCCCAAGTCTTCTGTTCCCTAGGCTAAGCACGGCTAGTTCCTACAAGTAGTAAAATGACTTCAATTCTCATCTTCATCTTCCTTCTGTTTTTCCCAAAAATTTTGCACTTAGAACTGAACACAGATTTACAAATTAGTCTCACTTAATTTATATTGCATTCAATTTTCTTGTCTATAAAATGGGGGAGGGGGCAATAATACTTGCATTGCCTTATGAGTTGAGATTATTGTAAGCATCAAACGCAATATTATGTAGGAAGAATCACATTGTCCAAAATAAAGAAGGTAACATTTCCATCCTAGTATGTCCTAATCAGGCCACATATGGGATACTGTATCCAATTCTGAATGTCATGTTTTGATAGGGACACCGATAGTCAAGAATAAGTCCAGATGAAGAAGACCAGGAATAGGAGGAGAGTGGAGACCACATCATACAAATGTTAGTTGAAAACATGAAGGATGCTCAAGATGCAGAGAAGACCAAGGGAAGATACAATACCTATCTCCAAGAATTTGAAGAGCTGTCATATGGAATGAGGGGTTGATCTCCTTGACCATTGAGGATACAACAAGGAGTGTCTGACACAGGTTGCAAAAGTCCAGATTTCAAGTGGATATAATGAAAATCTCCCCAACAATTTTCAATTGTCCCAAATGCAGAATGATTGCCTCAGGAGACAGTAGGTGCCTAAGCTCTAGAAATTATCAAATAGAATTTGGATTTTGGAGTGGAACTTTTTCCTCAGCTAAAAGTTAGAATATGCCTTCTCTCAGTTTGAGATTCTAGATGGAATGGTATTTCTAACTATTGCTATAATGAAAAAATGTCTTCAACATGATTGGTAAAGTCATCAGATTGTAAAATCATAGACCTAGTGCTAGATATGACTTCAAAGGTTACGGAATACAATTTCTTCATTTTGTAGATGAAGAAAATGAGTCATGGAGAAATCATATGATTTGCCCGAGGCCACACAGGAAGCAAATGGGAAGCCAGGATGCAAATTCAGGTCATAAATCATAGATTTATATCTGGAAAGAAACATAAAAGCTACTAAGTCAGCTCTCTCCTTCTATGAGGAAACTGAAGCAGGCAGAGATTGAGGGACTTGCACAGGGTCACACAAATAGTAAATGTCTGAGATCGTAATTTGAACTCAGGGCTTTGTGACTCTAAGTCCCGTGCTCAATTCACTGGATTACCTGTTTACCTCTATCGTGATTCTAAGTTCAGTCCTCTTTCCACCATATCAGATTGCCTCCTTAAAAAGAGCATACCTTCTCTGAGGTGACAGTGGGTACATTTGATAACGGTTCTGGAAACATGGATTTTCCTAGAGAGTGTATTTATGTGTGGGTGCTTGTGTGTGATGTACTTTTGAATGGAGAAATCTGGCATGAAGCGGGATTTAAAGAGAACTATGAAGATTTTGTTTAGGGGCCAAGAATAGTACACTTTCCATGGGTGATTTGGGAAAAGAACTAGGTCTGGAAGTAGGCAAGATACTAAGCATGTGATCTTTAAAAATAGCTACTTATTATTTTAGGACCACACCCAAATGTTGAGCAGGATTTCTGTCTACCTAACAAAGCTGGAATTGCTTTTTTGTTTGTTTCTTTGGATTTTTTTTACATATCTTTTTGCTTCTTTCTAGTAGTGAGGACAGGGTAGGACCAGACAATATGCCCAGCTATTGGCTCTGACTCTAGTCTAATAAATGAAGTAGCTGCAAGGCTGCTGTCCATAGTGATAAAATTTAAAAGTATATAAGTAGCTTGAAGAAAAAAAGACCTTAGACAGCAGGAGCATGCAACCCTGTAACTCAGCAGAAAAAAACTGAGCCAGAAGGAGGCATGTCTGAGACCAAAGCAGGACATCAGTGCCAAGCAGGAGAATGATAACTATAGAAAAATAAAAAGAATTAGACTCCTGGGAAGCTGCATGAGTCAGACACAATGTCACCCTCCTGGAACTCCATGAATCTTGGCTTCCTAATCTCTAGAGATTCCCTAGGTTCTGAATTCTATGTTTGACAGATGTTTCACCAAGTCATCTCAGCCCTTGGTAGCTAATGCCCTTCAAACACTCTTGTAACCAAATAAGTTTAACTTTCACATGATACCTATTCCCCTTCCCATTTGCTTCTCCTACTCCAGGAAGGAAAAAGAAAGAAAAAACCTCTCCCTTGAGTTTTTATAATTACTGACATTTTCAAGTTCTTGTTTCTTTAGGCTAAGATACAGAGAATCAGTTAAAAGAGTTATAAGACTTTCTGTCTACCTATCTATATCTAGAATAGACCTTAAAAGCTATTTAATCCAATCCTATCATTTTACAAATGAGGAAACAGGTACACAGAGGTCATGCTGTTTGTTTTAGCCCATTCAGTTGGTAGAGAGTAGACCCAAGATTCCAACCCTGGTCCTCTAACTCCATACTGGCTCCCAAATGAGATTTTTCAAACAATGAAAAGGTAGGTTAGTGATGAAGGAATCAATAGGTTCAAAGATCAGAACACAGGCTAAATTCTAGCTAGAAAAGAAACCGGACACCCGAATATACAACATCGGAGCTTGAAGAACAAAAGTTTGACCCTTTCAGTGTCCTTTAAAAAGTAGTTCTTTGATACTAAACCTGCCCTTTCTCTTCTGATTCAGCTTCTCTCAACTGTTTCCAGTCATTTACTGGATTTCCCAAATGGGAAAAAAGAAACACCTGAAAAGATGGATCTATTTGCTCTGGCTTTCTATCCTTAACATTTCTTGATTCAACAGTTTTCTTTGAATTCTGAAGAATAGAAGGCTTGGTAGGAGACATATTCCTTCTCTCCAAATATCTGAATGACTTATGTCAAGGAAACATACTAAGAGCAGCACTAGGACCAAATGAGTACAAGTAAAAGGGAGAGAAATTTTGTTTATAAGGAAGAGTTTTCCAATGAATAGAGCTGTAGCTGTTGGGTATTGAAGATGCAGCCCCTACAAGGAAGTGACATCATCATAATTAAGCAAAGGCCAGATGACTCTTTTTAGGATTCTGTAGATTTCTAATCTGATGCATTAGAGATTTAGAATTGGTGATCTATAACTGTACAAGTAAGACTAACTTGAGTTCTGTCTCTTACTGATTGTATGATTACATCTCTGAAGTTATTTTCTCATCTGTAAAATATGGGAAATAAGTGATGCTTGCAATACCTAACTCACAGAATTGTCACGGAGGCCAAATGAGATAATTAATGCAAAGTCCTTTGTCAGGTAACCAAGCACTTCCTACAAAGGAAGACAAAGCAAGTAAACAAAATTGTCCCTCCTCTGGAGGAGCTCACAGTCTAATGTAAAATATTAGGGTACTAATGCAGAGAATGATAGTGATGATGTCAATGGTTATGAAAAAAATATGAAGCATTTATTAGACTCCTAATAAGTACCCTGAATTGGTCTGGACATCACATTTCCACGTCATTTAAGTGCTTCTTAAAGCTTCCTTGTCCTTTTTAACCAGAAGGCTCATTTTGATCAATTATTATTCTTAAGGCCTTATTGGCTCATGTGGAAGGAGTATTACCCAAAGGCTCTGCTCCATCTCAGTCAGTCAGTAGATAAACATTCATTAAGTATGCATTATGTGCCAGACACTATACATGTAGGCTAGACTAGTTTTTCCTTAAAGGTCTGAAAGTGTCTTTGAGACTTTATTCTTTCAGGTGATTAAGATTTATCATTTATTTACTTTCCTGGTTCGCTGAATGCAAACACAGCCAGGATAGGAGGACAAGGAGCCTAGTCCTCAGTCTTATGATCATATATGACCATTACAATATGACCAGCACCAGCACCAAAAAGCTATGCTCCATTGAATCAAGGCTACATCTTTAATAAGCATCCTTTCCCTGTTCTAAATGCCCCTATTTTTCTAAGGTTAGGTAAATTTCCTTTTACCAATTGTTAGATTGACTGTGTCTCATTTTATTCCAGTCTCAAACCTAAAGTAGTATTAATAGCAACAACAAATGAACATTTGTATAATGCTTTAAAGTTTGCAAAGCACTTTACAAATATTAACTCATTGATACTTACAACAACCCTTGGAGGTAGATATTATCATTATTATGCAAATGAAGAAACAGAAGGGTTAGGTGATTTTCCTAGGATTAGACAGTGTCTGAGGTTGTATTTAAACTCAGGTCTTCCTCATTCCAGGTCCCATACTCTATCCACAGTGCTATATAGCTGCCTATATATCAGTCTGGCTTGAGTCATTTAAAATCTATGAGGAAACACAAAATGAGGCTGAGTAACTTAATTCATTTGAATACTTTCAGATGATGGTATGAGCTAACGCCTCATCACCAACCTCTTATATGTCTATATTTCTCTTATTTCCTGTCTTAAAATTTAAAATATTTTGTAATTCAGTTGTTGACCTTTAAAATCTATGACAAATGTTTTTGTGGTCTGAAGGGCCAGAAGTCCTTTAAACTCTTGGGGCATATGTGTTATTGCTTCAAACCAGGTTCATTTCATGATTGCTTCCCAAAATGAGAGTGTTCTATGCCGAGTTGGATGACAGGATATCCATCTTCTATCTTTTACAGATTGACATGAACAAATCCAAGGACAGTTGGGAAAGTGTCAGTCATTCAGTTGAGGAAGGCATCTTTCTGGAAGTGTGATCATATATGAAGATCTATCAGAAGGGAAGCAGGAATCTGAGTCAGAGTGTTAATAGTGGAGACACAGGGAAATTGGAGCCCCAGAATTTAGATAGTGTGTCGATAATAATACTATATATGAAGTCACTCACAATGGTGAGTCAATGCTTCTTGCCCAGAATTCTATATAAGCTGTAAACCATTCTTGCCTGCAAATATAAATCTTGCCTACTGGAACTACCATCAATATTCTGTAACTACGCTGGCATTTGGGGCCTAGACACTATCTGTGTGATGGCAATGAAAGGTAAAAGAACTTTAAAAAGAACTAAACCTCAAATACTAGAAACAGAACTGAATCTGAAATAACAAAATTAAGATTTAGTCCCTGCTTTGCTATCTTTGAAACCTTAGGGGAAGCATATCACTTTCCGGGCCTTTTTTTCCTCAGCTATAAAATGAGGGGTTTGCCAAGATGACTTAGAATGTTTCCTCCAAGCGGAGATGTCCTTCATTTTGTAGCTAAAGTGGGAACAAATGACCAGTATTTTGATTATCAAAATGTGTTTTTCTCTTGTCCAGAGAAGAAAGGAGGGACAGGATGACTGTATATGTGACTGATTTTCATCTCACTCTACTGACATGAAATGGGGACAGGCAACAATTATTGAGATAGGGAAAGAATAAGCTGTAGGAAGCTAGAATTAAAATCATTCTAAACCATGATTACCAGATAATCACTGAATAGCCAAAGGAGGCAGGGAGGAGTATGCTTTAAGCTCACTTGAGTCAGAGCAATATGAAAGTCTTGATAAAAGAAATAGGTGAAAGCAAAGCCCAAGCCAAATAGATTGGCAAGTTGGAGAGAATTGGATCATGCTATTAAGGCTGGAAACTGACTTTCATTTATCAAAGTTATTCTGAAGTTTTTTGGCTGGAGGGGGGTGGCTAGGCATGGAGATATGTGACTCTCCTTTGGTGAACTTTAAGGTATTTGATCTTTTCAATGACTCAGGGTCTGTCTTTAGCACGGAGTATACAAGGCATTGAATTGAGTCAGGGGACATTGGACTAAATCTTAACTATTCTTATTAATATAATATAACCTTAGGCTTAAGCTCTCCAGGCCCCTATTTCTCCCTCTGTGAAATTAGTGGGTTGGACTAGTTGTTTTCTCAGACCTGAGTACAGCCAGTGAAAAGCAAAGGATTTGAGGATGAAGTTTGCAAGGAATAGTAGCTGTCAGTTTTGCTGAGTGGTAGACTATATGAAAGGGCATAACATGTAAGAGGACTGCAATGTAGGAAGGGTCCACTTTGTGAAGGACATTAAAAGCCAAATGCAGAATTTTATATCCAATCCTGGAGTTAATAGGGAGCCACTATAGTTTACTGAACTGGGAAAGGGTGAAGGTAATGTGACATAGTGAGATTAATCCTTTGGGGAGATCACTTGAGAAACTTGAGGCAGGGAGACTGATCAGAAGGTTAAAGCATTAACCTAAGCATGAAGTGATAATGGCATGTACCACCTTCCAGAACTGACTTATCAGTAAAAGAATATTAATTTGTGGTGACTATCACTAACATTTTTTGAACATACATATCATTGAAGCTTTTGAATCTCCACATCATTGCTTCTTGGTACAGGCATTCACTTACAATTTTTTAAACTAACCAGTCAGAATTCTTGTTACTGCCACTCCACACTCTCCTACCTTTCATGAATTTGACATCTGTCACATAGAGAAGTTCACCAGAGCAGTTGAGTTACCTGTCAAAGGTGCTGAGGCTGACATGGTATAAATACACAACCTAGCTGGAGAAGAAAAGTGCTGCAGTTAATGTAACTGGACTATGTTCTCATTAGTTGACTTGAGCTTTTTGCCCCTCCCTAAAACTGGTCTTCCTAGGTAATAAGAAACAGTGGCATGGAGACTGGGTTGGAGATCTGGTTTTGAACTGGAACATTATATCTTGACTAAGCAAATCTATGTTATTTTATGGGCATAAACACAAACAAGGTGGTAGACCCTCAGTTGTTTGGGAATTCCATCCCTATATGAGTTTCTTTGGTTACCCTGGGTTTCTTATCCCTTAGAATTAATTCCAGGAAGGCATGATCTGCCTGTATATTCCCTAGAAAAATGATTCCCATTACAGGGAGAGGTAGATCTCATGAGTCCATGTATGTTGTAGGAAGGAAAAAGAAAAAGGAAATCCAGGTATAACTTGATGGTAGGAAATGGACAATGATGAGCCCTAGCTTTGGAGTCAAATGTTTAAAGCTCTTGCCTGAGTGCTTTTTTGAGAATTTCCTTACTTTAAATTTCAAGGAACAAAATCCAGGAAATAGTAAGGAATCCTTAAGAAAGAATCCTTGGGTGCAGAGATGGAAGGATTGTTTGTCATTTACCACTCTGAAAGCCTCTGAGCCCATGAGGTGTTATCTACAACTCTATGAAACATGAGATAGAAGAGTTTGTCATCCACACAATTCATTCTAAAAAACAGAGACCATAATAGTACCTATTTATGTCAATACAACTGCCATAATTTTAGTGAGCTTAGCAGAGTCTGCCTTGACTTGGGATATCAGAGTTTATTTCACTAGATTTATGAAGCTGTTAAAATCAAATAAATAGCAGCGGTCTCTAACTTTCAAATAGAGCTGTGCAATATTTTTGAAATATATTAGAAAGTGATTTACATTTTCCTTTCCAAAACAAATTGAACTGAAAATAGTCAAGACAACAAGTTTTTCTTGAAGTTCCATCCACTCTATGCCCAACACTATGCTAGTCCTGTAAGCAATTCCAAGGAACAGTAACCCATAATTTCTGACAGTTACCTGTCAAGTTTGATAAGAAGTACATTTTTATGGTACAACACAACAAACATTTAATAAAATCCCCATGTGCAAAGCACTGGTCTAGCTGGAGATGTAAAAAGATGATTATTAATGATGGTGATAATGATGATGATGACTATGATGACGATAACAAAAAATAAAAATAAAAATGTGATCTTTGCCCTCACTGGTCAGTGTCAGTTAAAAACTGTCAGACTTTTCTGAGAAAGACAGGCTTGAAAAAAATATGTCTCTAAATAATGCAATACCAAACAAAAAATGTTTTGAAATTGCCAATATTCTGTAGACTGGTCTTCAACTCCAATGTACCTCTGGTATTTCTTCGACCTTAATTTGATGCATGTCATATAACCCTAGCTAAAATGTCTTAGCATATTCTGTCTGTGTCTCTCTGTCTTTCTCTCTCTCTAATTGTATGTATATATACATATGTATGCATAGACATGTGTTTACATAACATATACTGCATGCATACACATACATTAATGTACATGCATACGTGTATGTATAAATGCACATATAAAATCACAGTTTACAGGAATATAAATCTGAATTAGAGGGCACTTTGAGATACCCTCCCCTATTTTACAGATGCATAACAGAGGTCCAAAGAGTTTATGACTTGCCCAAGATGACATAGGTAAGAAATAAAGTTGAATCCTATCAAAACCTAGATTGAACTTACTAATGAACTACAGGGCTCCTCTCTCCTTGGTATCTTATACTCATAGTTCCCTTTAGCATGCTTTTATAGATGAAAGTCAAATATAAAATGTCATTTACTTAGATTTATTTACTTGTTATTAAGGACCTGATATTTACATTATACGCTATTAGACTCTAAGGTTATTGAGATAAATATGACCAAGGCCTTGACCTCAAAGAACTTGCATTTAATAAAGAGGAAAAGATAAAGATAGATAGACAGGCAGATAGATAGATATACATGCATATACATAAACACACACACACATATATACTCTCTCAACACTGAGATGTGTGTGTGTGTGTGTGTGTGTGTGTGTGTGTACGTATTTCAGTTCTTTCTGTGGTGAAAAAACTGGAAACTAAGGGAATGCTCATCAGTTGAGGGATGGCTTGATGAGTTCTGGTATATGAATATTATGGAATATTATTATACTGAAAGAGAAAATGAAATAGATTATCTCAAAGAGGCACAAAAAGGCCTTCATACATAAAAGACCTTTACCTCTTTTTTTTAACATTACCAATTATTTTTCTATTAAATAATTTTCTTATTTTTAGTTTTCTACATTCACTTCCACAAGATTTTGAGTTCAAATTTTCTCCCCATCTTTCCCCTCCACCCATCCCAAGAAATCATACATTCTGATTATCCTTTTCCCCAATCTTCCTTCCTTTCTATGAAACCCCTCCCTCCTTTCATCCCCTTTCACACTATTTTCTTTTATTAAAAATTATTTATTTATTTTTTAGTTTTCAATATTCATTTCCACGAGATTTTGACTTCCAAATTTCTCTCCCATCCCCTCACCTCAAGACACTGTGCATTCTGATTACCCCTTCCCCCAACCTGCCCTCCCTTCTATCACAACCCTCCCTCCACTTATCCCCATCTTCTCTCTTTTCTTGTAGGGAAAGATAGATTTCTATACCCCATTAACTGTGTTTTTTATTTCCCAGCTGCATGCAAAAACAATTTTCAACATTCATTCCTAAAAGTTTGAGTTCCAACTTCTTTCCCTTTCTCACTCCCCACCAATCCCCACTGAGAAGGCAAGCAATTCAATATAGGCTACATATGGGTGGTTATACAAGACTTCCACAATAGTCATATTGTGAAAGACTATTTTTCCCTCCATCCTATCCTGCCCCCATTTATTCTGTTCTCTCTTTTGACCTTGTTCCTCCCCAAAAGTGTTTACTTCTATTTACTCCCTGCTTCTACTTGCACTGCCTATCATCCCCCACATCAAACTATTATCCCCTTCTCCCTTACTTTCCTGTAGTATACATAGATTTCCATATAAAATTGAATGTGCATGCTATTCCTTCCTTGAGCCAAATGTGATGAGAGTAAGCTTCACTTTTTCCCTCTCACCCCCCCTTTTCCCCTCCATTGAAAAAGCTTTTTCTTGCCTCTTTTGCAAGAGATAATTTGCCCCATTCTATTTCTTCCTTTCTCCTTCCAATATATTCCTCTCTCACCCCTTAATTTTATTTTTTAGATATCATCCTTTCCTATTCCACTCACCTTGTGCCCACTGTCTATATGTATATAATCCCTCCAACTACCCAAATACTGAGAAAAGTCTCAAGAGTGACAAATACTATCTTACTATGTAGGAATGCAAACAGTTCAACTTTAGCAAGTCCTTTATGATTTCTCTTTCCTTTTTAACTTTTCTTGTTTCTCTTGATTCTTGTGTTTGAAAGTCAAATTTTCAATTCAGCTCTGTTCTTTCATCAAGAATGCTTGAAAGTCCTCTATTTCATTGAATGACCATTTTTTTCCCCTGAAGTACTATACTCAGTTTTGCTGGATAGGTGATTCATGGTTTTAATCTTAGTACCTTTGTCTTCTGGAATATCATATTCAAATCCCTTAATGCAGAAGCTGCTAGATCTTGTATTATCCTGATTGTATTTCCACAATACTCAAATTGTTTCTTTCTGGTTGCTTGCAATATTTTCTCCTTGACATGGGAACTCTGAACTTTGGCTACAATATTCCTAAAAGTTTTTCTTTTCAGATCTCTTTCAGGAGGTGATTGGTGGATTCTTTCAATATTTATTTTATCCCCTGGTTCTAGAATATCAGGGCAGTTTTCCTTGATAATTTCATGAAAGATGATGTCTAGGCTCTTTTTTTTTTTTCATGGCTTTCAGGTAGTCTCATAATTTTTAAATTGTCTCTCCTGGATCTATTTTCCAGGTGAATTGTTTTTTCAATGAGATATTTCACATTATCTTCCATTTTTTCATTCTTTTGGTTTTGTTTTGTGATTTCTTGGTTTCTCATAAAACTTCCATCTGCTCCATTCTAGTTTTTAAAGAACTATTTTCTTCAGTGAACTTTTGAGCCTCCTTTTCCATTTGACTAATTCTGCTTTTTAAGGCATTCTTCTCCTCATTGGCTTTTTGGACCTCTTTTTCCAATTGCATTAGCCTATTTTTTAAAATGTTATTTTCTTCAGCATTTTTTTGAGTCTCCTTTAGGAAGCTGTTGACTCACTTTTCATGATTTTCTTGCATCACTCTCATTTCTCTTCCCAATTTTTCCTCCACCTCTTTTACTTGATTTTCAAAATCCTTTTTGAGCTCTTCCATGTCCTCATACCACTGCATATTTATTCTAGAGGCTTTGGATGCAAAAGCCTTGACTTCTTCTGATGGTAAGCATATGTCTTTCTCACTCAGAAGGATGGAAGGAAATACCTGTTCACCAAGAAAGTAACTTTCTATAGTCATATTTTATTTCCCTTTTTGGGGCATTTTCCCATCCAGTTACTTGACTTCTGAGTTCTTTGTCAAGAGGAGGGTGTCCTCTGGGGACCTGTAAGTTCTCCGTTCCTCCAAGATGACACAAACAAGGGAGCCTGACCTGCTCACTTGGTCTCAGAGCAACTCCCAGGATCTGGGAGCAGAATTCCTTCTCCACAACTGCTTCCAGCTCCACCACCCCAGGGCCACTCTCAGCCCTGAGATTCAGATCAGGGGCTCAATTCCCCCAGAAACTTTAGGAGGGAGCAGGGCTGCCACTCAGGACTGAGATTCAGATCAGCTGTTCAATTCCTCCAGGGCCTCCAGGATGAGGGCTCCAAAAATGACACTGCTGCTTCAGTGGCAGCAGCCCTGAGTCCAGACCACACTCTCTTCTGGTTGAAGGAGCCCTTCCTCTGAACTTTGAAGCTGTCTTTGGTGTCCTGGGCCAAGCAATCTGGTAACTGCTGCCACTGATGTCTCCCTGAAGCCTGCTCTGGGTCCTGTCCCCACTATGTCATGTAGCCCAAGTTGGGCTGTGCTACACTCGGGACTAGTGGGATAAAGCCTTCCTGTTGGCCCTCCAGGATGTCCTGAGCTGGAAATCTCTTTCACTCTGTCATTCTGTGACTTCTGCTGCTCTAGGATTTGTTTAGAGTCATTTTTTTTACAGGTATTTTATGGGCTATGTAGGGCAGCTTCTACAGGTCCATCTTTCTACTCTTCCATATTGGTCTGCCCCCTCTTTCCATTCTAATCTTAAAGAAATTATTTTCTCCAGTGAGATTTTGGACCTCCTTTTCCATCTGGCAAATTCTGCTTTTTAAGGCATTCTTCTCATTGACTTTTTTTTTGCCATTTGTGTTAGTCTATATTTTAAGATGTTATTTTCTTCAACATTTTTGGGTACCCTTTAGCAAGCAATTGACTTGGTTTTTATGATTTTCTTGCATCACTCTCATTTCTCTTCCTAATTGTTCCTTTACTTCTCTTACTTCACTTTCAAAATCCTTTTCTGATCTCTTCCATGACCAGAGACCAGTTCCTATATTTTTGGAGGCTTTGGATGCAGGAGCTTTGATTTTGTTATCTTCTTCTGTTTATAAATTTTAATATTCCTTATCACCAGAATAAGATTCTACAGTCTGATTCTTTTTCTGGTTTTTGCTCATTTCCCCAGACATTTAATTGACTTTTGAGCTCTTTGTGAAGGTAGTTCTCTGCTTCCAGTGGAGATGGGGGATGTACTGTCAGCTACTTGATCCCCCCACACTCTGTGAGTCTAGAGCTCCAGAAACAGCCACTCCCCTCTGCCCCTGCTGCTGCTGTGGCTTCAGTGGTCTTCTCTATCCCTTCTGCTGCTCTGGGTCTGGAGTTAGACCACTCTACTCTCTCACATGGGGTCCAATAGGTTTTTTCCACTGACCTTCCAATTTGTTCTCAGTGTTTTGGGGTTGTAAAGTCTAGAAACCACCACAAGTGCCAGAGATTGAGTCCCCCACAGGCCTACTCAGGTCTCATCTATGCCAGTGTGGTTCACACTGGACTGCACTCTGCTCCCATTTTGGTGTGATAAATGCTTCCTGTCAACCTTCCAGGTTGTCTTGGGCTGAAGATTTGCTTCACTCCACCATTCTATGGGTTGTGCAGCTCAAGAATTTGTTTAGAATGATTTTTTTTACAGGTATTTGATTGGGCTTAGGGAGAGAACTCTAGCAAATCTCTGCTTCTATTCTGCCATCTTGACTTTGTCCCCAAAGTTTTTACATCTTTTTACCTCTTTCTTAAAATTCTCTTGACTATAAGCCTAGCAGATGTATAGCTCACTCAAAGACCATACGTCATTTTGTAACTTTTTGTGTATAATTTCAAATTTCTTTCCAGAATTGTTGTACCCATCCTTTCCTGATATTTTCTTCTGAGGGCTGTTATATGTTTTCCATTTGAATAAGGTGAGATTAAGGGTAAACATTTTCATAAACACAGCCCTGATCCTATTAAAAAAATTACTGGCTCTTAAAATATAGATGTGATTAAATAATTACATGAGATTTTATGCCTCATCAGGACAACATATTATGTAACTGCTGGGCACCTTTCTCTTGCTGCAAGAGGACTCTCTGGGGAGCTCAAGACATCTGGAGAGTTGAAGCTTGTGTTATCATTTTGCATAGGAAATAGACAAGTGGGGGGCAATATTCTACATATAACCTTCTATTGGGATTAGAGAAAGCAGTCTTCTCTGATATGTTCTTTCATTCCATTAGCAATGAGCTCAGTCTCCAGTGTCACATAAAGGAGTCCTAGATAAGAAGACAGAAGACATAATTTCCATTCCAAATTAGCTATGTGGACTTGAGCTAACCATTACCTTCTTTAGGGTAGGGTTTACTATCTTTGTGTGTGTGTGTCCTGGACCACTTTATCAGTCTAGTGAAGCCTCTCATCCCCTTTTCAGAATTATATTTTTAAATGTAAAAATTAAAATACATAAAATTACAGATTAAGTATATTGAAATATAATTGTTAAAATAAAAATAATAGCTCACAGCCTCCAAGTTAGGAATATGCGACTATCAGATGTCTCAAATTTGAGCTATATGCTGCAAGAAGCCCATAAAACTTCCCAGTACAGCAGAAACAAATTAAAATGTAGCAGGGATATATTTAATAAAATAAGCAAACAACACAATACAACAGAGATAGTGTTAATATTTATAGTATTTATTTATTTATTTATAGTATATTAATACTATTTATAGTTTTCTAAGTCAATATTCAGCCAGTGAAACCAATTTCTATTTGATTTTTGGTACCATTGGATTAGATAGTCCTTACTCTATCTCCTATTATAGTGGGAAGAAGCCAGGTGCCACACATAGAATGCACTGAAACCTTCCCATGAATTTCTCACTATGTCAGGACTAGAGTAAGTACTGATTAAATTGGTATTTCTATCTGGCTCAGCTAGTCAGAGTATTTAAGGAAGTCTTAGGAAGAGGGAAAAATATGTGGTCTAGCTAAGATCAAACAGTCCTTTTTGATGACAAACTAGGGCTCAATAGTAAATACCAGGATTAGTATCATAAGACTAGTAGATGTATTTTTCTTGTGTTATACTGATGGAATTTGTAACATATTGTTTAGTTATTTAAGTTCACAGTCCATGGGTTTGTGCTGCTCCAAATCCCAGAGTAGGGAAGGCCAAGTGAGGATGAATCTGCAGTTCTGACTGCCACCTGATTGTATCATTCATTCACCCAGCTATGTACCAGGAACTCTACTGGGTACTAGGAAT